>JAPMOR010054845.1:885806-925828 GCA_026543865.1 Argiope aurantia | reverse complement strand
ATATATATATATATATATATATATATATATATATATATATATATACAATATTAGTATATTGATATACAGTACAGGGATTAATATATACTGAATATGAATGAATTAACTTCATTTAGCATGAAAGTATTCATTCTGTTCTTAGTTAAATTTTTGAAAATAATTCTCCAAAGCATCTCCGAATTGGGGAAAATAACATGCTTGATATAACCCTAGTTATATTAACTGCCAAACACAATGAATGAAGCATTTAAAAAGAAATTCCCACTTCTTGCCCAAAACATTGTAGCATTATTCATACGTCTATCTTTTTTTTAATCTTAAAATTGAATTTTAATTACATAATACGAATGTAAAATACATTTATACCGTTGAAGCATGCTTGAATAAAAACCGATATACTTAAACATTCAAACGTATTGTAGTAAAATATACTTTTTATTCATTTTATTAAAACAATGATGGGGACAAAAAGAGGACGGAGATAATGTTGGTGTCAAAAATTATTATTGTTTTTTTTTCTTTGTGCATTAATATGCTCCGAATTAAATAAGAAAAAGTACATATTTTGATTCATTTTTAATTAATTAAAATTCTTCTTGAAATTTTGAAAAATCTCTTCTTAGAGAACACTTGTTTACAAAGAAGTTATTACCTATAGAATTTGATAAATAACTCTAACCTATAAAGCATCTTGAATTATTTCTGTGTCACAAATGTCACAATTGATTCACAATATGCGAATCTTTAAATATTAGTATGTTAATGGGCTGATTACGTAGTTTATTGGATTTGAATACATAATTCCATCATATATTCTTGATGCATTTTGTGATACACTCCTTACGATCAAATAATATAAAGAATCAAAACTCCTGGCTGAATAAGTAGAATATAGAAGATTCGGTGGAATTGATAGCACATTGTCTATCAGGTATTACTGAAGCTTTTACGGCTAAATTCGAAAACTTATTTTCTTTGATATGAATAAAGGGAAATCGAGTACAGTGCGTTGATACATAAATATAAAATGAGAAATTTTCTTTAAATATTTATATAGCAGCTAGTAAGATGGTACATTTTTAGCATCAGATTTAATTATCTTATATAAACAAAAACAAAGAGTGCCTGTATTTTTTCTAAAGAAAAAATAACACAGTTTTTAAAAATGTTTAATGTATAAAGCTCGTCATATGAAACTACTTATTATTTTTGAAAATTAGTTACAATTCTTTCGTTGCCTTTTGAGAATTCATGTTATACTGAAGAGCGTTTTCCCCAAGTTTATTATACTAACATTTATATAAATCTTCTACATCAAATTTACCAAAAATTGATTAAAGAGATAATTAAGGCAGACCTTTTCTTTGTTGTCAGTTAAGACAAGAGAATATAATCCTTGCAGAAAGGCATCAGAATCTATATATGAATTTCACTAAAACTGAAAAAAAAATTCAGAAAACTTCTTATCAACAATCTCCAAAAGTTTATTGGCCATTCAATGATAAAATTCGAAAACAATTTCTTTCCGCTAATTAATAATATCAAAATAATTTAATCCTTATTATAAACGCAGTCAACAGAATCTAACTTCAAAATCAACTGAAGGCTCTTCTATTTAGGATGATATTACTTCGAAAAGAAAATACAATTACCGCGAATTTTCTGACGATAACAGCACATCCGCTGCTGTGGGCGATTTGCCATTTTTCGTTTCGCTTTCGGAAAATTTTCCACTTGCGTTTCTTATCAGTGGAACTTTTTCCCCTGCTCTCTCGAGTGTTTTCCCGCAAAATATGAAGTTGCGTTTTAATCTTATTACTAAATTTCAAAGAAATGGGAAAGGATCTCTTAAGTCTCTCTCCGACTTATTTTAATAAAACTCAGAATTCGAATAAGAAAGTGAATAAAATGCAGACAAGAATCATTTAGAAAGGAATTGTTAAATAAATACCTCAAATAAGATCAACTTGATTTCGATTTTATTCCGCTTAGCAAACAAAACAAAGATGATAAAAAACAGTTAACAATCTGGAAATATCGAAATTTCAAAAGGCAAAATCAGGAATTTAATTATTAAAAAGCCAACAGCAATTTAATTTCACTTAGTTTCAGCAAGTGAACTGTCTTTCTAGTTGTATTAAACTCTTGCATAGTATTATTTATCTTATGCTATTTCAAGTGCAAAAAATAAAGTGTTAAATCAAAACTTTTTTTGCTTTTTCTTTTAGAATCATTTTAATAACCCCATTTACGAAAATTACCTTTTTCTAAGTGATGCTCTATTAATCCATATTATCTATTTTCAAAGCATTTGTCATTTTACCAATGATAATTTTCTGCGACTTTCGCTATTTACATTTTTAGTATTTCACTTCAAATCATATCTTAAATAGGAAAGGGTAAAAAGCAAATTCAGCAATTATAAATTAAAATTAAAAATATTTCAGAACACTTTATATAGATGACATCACTTTTTTCGAATAAATATGAATTTTTCATTTCTTTTTCTGCGTGATATACAATTGCCTTCTAGCATTTTTCTGTTCTATTTTGAAGCCTCCATTTGACAGTGGAACCATCATTTTAAATCTACTTGAATACCTTCCAAGTGGCACATTATTTCTATCAAATAATTCGGGCAAAAGAGAGTTTAAAAAGAATAAATTATTATAAAAGAATATTAATAATGAATTTTCTTTATTACATAGAGTTTCTGTCATCTGTAAATTTTTTTATACAGCTTAAAGAGAATTTACAAATATATTTGTGATAGATACTTAAGCAATGGACATTAAAAAAATAAAAGCAGTTTCGGACAGTTCGAATATTAAAATAAAATGCATATATTTACAATAAAAACAAAGTCACTTTCTTAAAAATCCGGCACATATATCCTTCGTTCTTTTAAAATTACCTATTTATATTCAAAAATAAAATTTATGTAGAAAACTTTAATATATAAAAAGCATAATATGGACAAAAATGTTTTAAAACCAGCTTTGGACAAAATATATTTAATCCAGTTGGTTCTTGCGATTTATTTGCCATAAGACGAAAAGGTTTAAAACATAGAATTGGCATCTTGGGTTTATGCTTTTATTGTTTTTCTCTCTCAGAAACACAGGTTTATGTCCCACCTTCAGCAAGCTAACGGAGCAACATTTTATAAGATTATTCCATTTTGGAATTTAGAATTGCTTTACTAAAGCAATGATTTATAATAATAAAAATGGACAATAATGAATCAAGGCAACCTCCGATATGCTCTGAAACCAGATTAAGAATAACATTTTATATCTTTGACAAGGGAAAAGCTTATTTATTCCTCTCTGCAGTAGAATGTGTTCCTCTTTTTATACAATTCAAAATTGTAGCCCCTTCGCTGTTCAGAGCCTCACTTAGCAATCATATTTACAACGCATACTTAACGGTATAAGAAGGAGAAAAAATAATCTTAAAATGATAAATGCAAGACAGAAAAATTCAGTTATGTGTAAATTTCCGATGGTTTCCTAATGAAAAAGCAGAAAATATTTTTAAACTGAATAAAACTATGGCAGCGTAGCACTGTAAAATATCGGGACTGTTGAATCAACTGAAACTTACGGAAACTTTCAAGTAAATCCACCAGTTTGAAATATTCGAGTTCTTCAACTGTTCCAAGATTTGAGATGTTATATTAAGAAGAGCGATTTTACTGTAACGGAGCTGTACTGTACTGTCGAAAAAACAACATACATTCTTAAAATTTCCATTTATAAAAAATTATTCCTTTGTGAAAAAATATTATGCAATTTAAAATTATAATAGTTAAACATCCGAAATGTTAATATAATGACTCAATGTAGATTTTTTATTTAATTCTTTTCCTGCGTGGAAAAGAAAAATTCAAATATCGTTGTAAATGCTCCTCAAAAAAAAATCAGTGACTCGTGCATTTATGAAACTATTTATTTTTCAAAATTTCGAGTCTAGATCTTTTAATTCGAGTTTATTGAAATGTTTATTTTTTTATTTTTTTAATAAATATTTTTTTAACCTTAAACTGAGAATTTCTTAATCGTACAATCTGTTTGGAATCTGACATTCTATCTCTTGTCGAAATTTAAAATTTTGCTCTTAAAAAATATTATTTCATGATAAATTCAAAAACGCCTTAATTTTAGGGTGTAATGAATATATCAGAAAATTGCTCCCATAAATATAGACCATTTATTAGATTTTGCAAGCTATCAATAAATTAAAATAAGACATATTATTTAAGTAATCAGTTGAAATTAATCAGAAAGTAGCGAAAGTTAACGAATATTTGACATTAACGAATATTTCTACTTTTCAGTTATCATTTTAATAACTAAAAATACGCTGCTTTTCAGTAGAATAAAACAATGAAATGTCTTCTAAAATATTGTTTCAGAAAAACATTCACACAACATAAAGAATTAAATATTCCAATGAAAACATTGGAATGTTTGGTTCTTTTTGTGAGTGACTGTCATAATTACAGAAAACGCTTCGCGGCATTTTGATAAAAATAAAATATCAAATTAAAACTTAAGACTAAGCTGCAGAAACTACATAACTTTTTATATATTTTAGGAACTCACGCATTAAATATAAAATTTTATAATTTTTCATAACTTAGCAGGCTTTTTTTATACTTTTAATTTTTTATAAAAAAAACTGGCATATATTCTTTTATTCAACAATTAAGCTACTCATCATACAGGAAAGAGATATTTAGATATTTTCTTTTTAAAACTATATCTAAACAGAAGTTCCAAAATAACAATATTTCTTTCATATTATTTCCAGAACTTTGAGTATTCCGACTAAAACAAATGGAAGAATTAATAAACCTTTGTCTTGCAGCAAATGGAATGATTAATAAACTAAAGCCACGCAATTAGTGAACTTAAACGAGATTCCTTGAGTTAAAGTATGAATCAGCAATTCACTTGAGCCTACTGTCTAACAACTTACTGTTCAAAGACTACATGTATTTCTAACTAATATTCATAATTTTAAATATAACTGCGATCTTGAAATTCTATCATTAAATTAAGCCAATTTAACAATTAACATACGTTAAAAAATAATAGATAAATTAAAATTTCAAATTGTTTGCAATATTATACATTTTCAACTACGAGTATTAAGTCTAATTGGTTATTTTCCCGCAATTAATAATTTAATTATATATATATCTACTTAAGCAGAAGAGCATTATGCTTCTTTTGTAAAAGTTAATCAATTGCCAAAGTATAAATAGAAATAAAAATTTCATTTGCAGAAACCAGTGAAGTTTGTGCACGTATTGCTGTTTCAAGTGGGTAAAATCTTTTACAAAGGAATTTTACAAAATTCCAAGAGTACATCGAATAATTATCAACATCTTTTACAGTTTTTGTAAATTCAGACTTTAAACGATATTATCTTAATAGAAATTTATTTTACTCTGAATCAATACCAATTTCTTCCTTGTAACAGAGTAATAAGTTATGTAAGGAAATTCCATAATTAAAGAAAACTTCATTTTGATATTTTTTGAAATTATGTTATTAATAAATAGAATAAAATTAAATCACGAAGTTGTCTAACCTCTAAAGACATATTTAAAAAAATACTTATCAAATTGTAAACGGTGATCGAAAAACAATTCTCATATCTTGCTTCTACAATAGCGAATAATTTTGCTCCGAAATTTTTGCCCCAACCGAATTATCACAGAAACGAAATTAGAAAACTTTCGAGTAAAAAGTTACCTCCTGCAACCATGCATAACAGGAATTAATCCAAAGAACTGACCTTTGGTTTCACGCCTCGTATCTACCGCTATAAAGGAACTGACGGAACACAGGGCAAACCACCACACGAAGGGATGTTTCATCTTTCCTAAGTTTTGCTCTGAAAAAAGCCCCATCCACACTCGCCGGCCGGAGATAAAGTACTGAGAGAGGTTGCCGTGCGCCCCAGCAGAGGAAGCCCCACGTCCGGAGCATGCGCCCCACAAGCTTATCTCTAATAAAGGGAATCCAATCTCGATTGGTTGGAACTAGCCAGCACTGGGTGTTATTGCCTTTTATGAAAGCAAATACCAGGATTTACCACACAAAACGAGGATTAATTCAGAGATTAATTTCTCAAACAGGAAATAGCTTTCAGGATTAGTGTCGATTTTTATGCTTCGAAAATTAATACAGCTTTAAGTTCTAGTTTAGGATGATTAAGACACACATTTTTTTTTTTTTTGGTTCTGCATTAGTAAAAATAAATAAAATCTAATTATTTTTTGGACTTCTAATTTTGATGAAATATTTTGAAATGAATAGATATTTCCAACGTCACTAACAAAATGGAGTATTTTTGTTGTTCTCTCTCTCTCCTTTTAAATTTACTGGTTTCGATATAGTTATTTTTTAAAATTATATAAAAATAAGCATTTGATAGATATTTTTAAGAACCAAAATGTAAATAAGTAGGTTGTTAAGCCTCTATAAAATATTTTTAAATCTATGCGTTTGATGAATTAAATTATTGTCTATGCATCGTCTTGATTTCGATTATAGCAAAGGAGTGAGTCGCTACAAACAAAAGAGTAACATGATAGATTTACCGCATGTTGTCACCTAACATAAAATCTAAGTTTTCAGACGCGAAACAATGAATGAACGCCAAATTTAATTAAAAAATTCTATGCATCATACATTGAATTGCTTTCATGAACACTAATTTTATATTATATTTCATTCCTACAAAGGCTGAAAAGTACTTTAATAGAAAAAATAAAGAAGAGTTAAATCTTCAATTATAGTTTAATCGTCTTTTATAGAATCTAATCACAGCGTACTGCACAGATTATTTTGAAGGTTTGCTTTTATGTAAATATTTTTATCATTTTCATAGATATTTTAACATAGATACTCGATGTTCGTTTGAGCGAATCATCTTTCTTAGAATGACAAGCATTAACTTCGCCGATTAACTCATTTTTTTCTTATTTTTAAATATGATTTTTAAAATGTTGCTTTATTAGAAAATCTAACCACTTTAACAAATTTAATTAGTTACTTATTCATTAAAAATATTGCGAAATGACACTTACATTGTTCGCATCTGTATACGATTTCACAATTGCACTTCAAACTCAAAAACACTGACCATAAACCATTTCGTTTTGTCACTTGGTTATAATAAATGCTTCATGCTTTCATATTATTTCAGTCAAACTTGTTGCTCTTTATTTGAAGATTCTATCTGAAATATTATAGTAAGTGTCCTAGAGGCAAATCTTATAAGCTCCTTTGAAAAATGATTTTAATTTGTAATTGAATGGTACTTTTCAATGCTTTTACTGTTGCGAGAAACGATAAAAGACTTCTAAGAGCATCGTATACTATTGTGTTAATTAGTTATATAGCAGTTTATAGTCATTGCTTTATTCTATATTAATTAATGACTAATCAGAATTATTTACATTACCTCATTTACATTTGTCTCTTTCAAGATAATTTGACTAGCAAATATAAATTGAAGATAAAATTTAAAAGAAATTGAAATACTTTGTGTAACTCGTCCTCAATAGCTTCCACAAGAAACTGTCATTAAATAAATTCTGATAGGCATATAATTCATTCTATTTTACAAGTCTTCCATCATATTCTTTACTGCGCATTTCCTTGACTTTTTTGTCCATATCTAAGCATCCAAAAAGAGAGCACGAAAGAGCTACAATATTTTACTTATTTTAATCATTTAGTTACAGAAATATTTATTATACTTATTATTTAAAATTTTGATTCGCTACTTATTACTTTAGTCTGCTATTTTACTTTTAGTATAAGGAAGATTTAAAGAAAGAACAAAAACAAAAGAAAAGCCGGTTCCAATATTCTTTGAAACTATGTTGTTCAATTATTTTACATGTAACGTATTATGAACTCTTATCAATAAAAAGATTGAATGCTGCTTTCCCATTAAAAGTCCTTCTCTGCTTATTAAACCATACTGCAAACATTTTCTTCCCAAAAGTATTCTAACCTTCTTTTCTTCCCTTTGTATCGATAATCTGCGGGGATGTTTCATCAGTATAAAACCATTTTTATGCCCAGCTTCTGAAGATGAAACGGCATCATTTCTGTGGATCGTTTCTAAAGTTGGGCGCCCAATGGCGATTTTTCTTTGAATGACCATCAAAATAATAGAAGTTTTATCCCATTTAACAACTTAATGAATGATGGATCTTTATAGAATGTACTTTATCTCATTGAGATCTACTTCTAATTGTTTGCTGCTTGCTTAAATATGAGGTGTTCAGTTTACATAAACGTTCTACAACTGAGCAATAGATCCTAATAAAACGGGAAATAGAATCGTCTTCAGAACCAGAATGTATTAAAATACTGTTAACAGCCCAATAATAGGTAACAGTTTTAGTAAAGTGGCTCACTTTTTTCACTGAAAGCGTTGAAAGGTCCCCCCCCCCCATTTTGTTGTTATTTGTCAGATTGTTTTTTATTTATTTTTTATATATATTATCTTATGAATTCACGTGCTGAATATTACTATGATTTCAAAGTTAGATTGCAAATAAAATTATAGATTGTCTTAAAAAATCTAAGCTTTAAGAACACTTTTGCATGATTAAAGTCTTGGAATCAAGATAATTGAAGGCTGATTGATTATAACATTTGATCCAAGGAATATTCGGTGATTGATCGGTGGATTGATTCGCTTTGATTACAAATTCCTTACATATTTTAATAATCTGATTTGTCTTATTCATTCTTATTTTTCATTTGTGTATTAGAAAATCCCATCTCAAAGAGTATTTTGTTTTCACATACTGCAAATGATTTGAAGCGTTAACTATTTCATGCGTTAATTCTGAATTATCCCCAATATTTTATGAGTGTTTTGAACCTCAATTGAATCGAGATAAGTTCTCAATGTTTTTAAAATGGGGAAAAGGCGGAATTATTCGATTAAAAGTATCCGAACAGTTTCAGATTTACAAAATGTTCCGAAATTCTCCTGGAAGAATAATTGAAACACACTTCGGCCATATATTTCATTTGCAATCTCATTGAATTCAATATACTTGAATTCTCATTTTGCAGTAAAAATTTGATTACAGGGATATTTAAGTATACTGACCAGAAGTTATCAAAGAAGAAATAATTTCGTTTTCCCCTGTTTTACAAAAAATGGTAATGATTTACAATTTTCAGAAAGGATTTTGCTTGTAATGCATACTATAATATATTTAATATGATGCACTGTCGGTCAATCGCCATGTAGTCTGGAAGTTTCGTATAATTAGGTTGAAAACTATGCATATTATAAGCAAGAAACATTTTAGAAAAAAATAGATATAAAAAAACTGTTATATTTACGTAATTCTAGTACGATTTTTATAAAAGCCTGTCCTTTATTCGATTGGGTTCAAATTCTGATTCAAACCAAGAATTCTAATATCTATAAAACCTTAAAAGATTCTTACATAAATTCTTGCGATTTTGAATTATTCCTTGGAACAAATAAGAAGACAGGAAATTAAACCTTGGATATTGTAAAAAAAATAATAATAAATATGGCACACCTTCTGAATTCTGATGATAAAACTTAGTATTCTCATCTTTCTAACTCTTTATTTCTTATAGTTATGCTATCAAGCACATATAATATTCCTAAAAATGTATTTATAGGACACATGAAATTCTGACTGCGAATAAAATTCGTGAAAAGTTCAGAGTAAAATTTCTGAATGTAGCACTATTCTTTTCGATATTTCGTATAAGAGAAGAAAAAAAGTCAAAATGCATACTCAAAAGTTAATGTATCTTTAATGCAGCTTAATGACTGCATTCAAACAAAATGTATTATTTTTATCTGAAGACAAAAATATGCCAATAGAAGATATTATCCAAATTATTAACTTGCATTTCGAATGATTATATATAGACTGGAAATACATTAACATACTCTAAAGCAAACGCACTTGATTTGAATGACTCTACAGAAATGTTTAATTATAGCTTTAACATGCATCAGTCGAGAGCCTCATGAAGAAGTGAAGTGACGGTTGGCCGAACGCACAGAGGCTCATTACGCGCCATTCAGCTGAACAGGCCGGATAGTTGTTGATCATTATTGAATCTCAGAGGACAATGAGGAATCCATTAAGCTTATTTCCCGTCTCGCATTAATGATTTTTATCGGAAGGACACACCTAAAAAATAATTTATACCGATACCTATTGCCTCATTAGTAGAAAGGCAAAGAACATCTCATGGAGTTTGAATAAGATTTTTAAAGGAGGAATTCACAAATGCACTGTGGATAAATAACAAAAAATAGACATTTTTTAAGAATATACTTTCAAAGACACATTTTTTGAGTTTCTAAAAAGAAATTCTAAAATTGACACGTGTGTGACCAATTATGTATCAATATTTAATTATGATTAAACTAATTTAAAATATATTTTTTTAATAAATTTTAACTATAAAAAATCCTTTTCAGACCGATGCAAAATAAATATTTGTCACTCTTTTCTATCTCTTCTGAGAGGTACTGTTAAAATCCGTGTAAGTGAGAAGTCATAAAATCAGTGATGACACGTGGTCTCGATAAGTACATCGATTGGAACAATTTTATTCATTTCAAATAGGGTTCAATTTTAAATTTTGCAGATATTTTAAATAATCACCAAATTATTTCAGAAAACTGCAAATAACTACACGTTGTGTTTTTTCTTATAAAACAATTCTGAAACATTAAAACAATAGAATTAAAAACAAATCATGGTAGGAATGCATTAAGAATTACTTACCTTTTTGTACTTAGTGCCAACAAAATTGTTAAAAATAGCTGTGCTGAATTTTTTTTTATCCCGGTTAATTTTAGTCGCTAAAGTATGGAGTGTATTTTCTTTAAAACGTTAGTAGGTCAAGAAATTTCATAAAATAATAATCACCCTTGAGAATCAAGTAGATCGACATAAATATTTAGCGCTATTTCAAATTAAATTTCATATTTGAAGTTCATGATACAGGCCAAGAAAACTTTTTTATCCATCAAAGCTACGTTATTTTAAAATACTTACATATGTTTCGTCTATTGCACATATAAGTTAACGGAATAGAATTATGGCTTACGACATCGCTTAACTATTAGAAAGCAAAGGACAAACTTTCTCGTAACTTTCACAGTATTGCAATTTCATTTTCTTATTTCTCATGGAAATTACAGGCATTAAACAGAATTATTCGTCTTTAGTTTACAACAATGGAAAAAAATCACGCAATAAAATATCTGAAAAAAACAATAAAGACTGTTTAAAACTCAGGAGACAGTAATCTATTGTTGAAAATTAAACAAATGAAACATTTTTTAAAATTGTGAAAATTTATAAAACTTTTGCTCGAATTTTAATTAATACTGATGCACGAATTTTAATGTAGAAATTATTTTTGTGCGAATTATTTTTATTCAGACGTAAAAGTGAAGAAAACGTCAAAATTTTCCTTAATTTTTAATTTATTAAAATTTAAAAATTGACTCGGAAATACCTATTTTCATCTTCTAAAATACATATGAACTAAATTTAATATCTCTAGGTCAAACAGTTTGGCTGTAGAATGCCAAAATGCAGGTACACATTCATCTTTATTATTAATAGAGATGATTAGATTGGGCCTATGTGAAAATTCACATTTCGTGATTTTCTCAGCAATCCAAGTATTGAATCGAATAATGTTAAGTCCAGCTCTTTAAGTCACGAAGAATGTTTTTCTGACTGGAAGTACATGGCTACTTCAAACGGTTTTGAAGTTGGTTACTAAGCTACAATTATAGTTGGCACTCAGTACAAATTTTACATTCTTTATTGGTAACAAAAATGTGTGTTTTAATTTCATGGTAATGAGATGTAATTACTTTAACAACATCAATACTGAAAATTTTTAAATATTATGAACATAAATCATTTAATTATATTACTGAACAACAAAGTTAGTAATTCTCCCAAACCCAAATAGATGTATGAAGATAATTTTATTAAAGTATAATTGCTTAAATTATCATTTAGGAGAAAATGTGAGAGCATCAGATCCGAAAGCCTCAAAAATTGCTTTTAAATGTTCATGTCTAGCTTAAAGATAATTTATCATTTCATATGCCATTTTATTTCGAGTACAAACAAATATGGAACTCTCTGTTTTCATCCAATGAATAGAATTGTTAAATTAGAAAGCGACCCAACAGGAAGTGTGATTGTATAGTTTGACAATCTTCATTGATAATTAAGAATGCATTGCAATTCTGTTGCTGAACACTTAATAATTCCGATCAATGAACGCGTGCTCTACATCTGCAGAAATCATCCACCCATGAAATATTAAGACAAATTGTTGTTCTTAGATTTCGGAGTGTTAGAGAAGGCGTCAACAGAATCTTTAATCTGTGACACGTCACGTAATTACACCCCCTCCCTTCACGCCAATAATCCATATGTTGATAATTGTATATCACCGGTCGATCCCATGAAATTGATTGCCGTGTTAGTCGAAATTGCATATTTGGAGACAGAGTTCTAAGGATTGAATCTCCATATGGAAATCATCAATCCTGAAAATAGATCGTGCCTGATTGCTGAGACGACGGGCACGGTAATTTATTTCCGGCTTAGATTGCCAAAAATCGATCGCTTATAATAGAAATGCATAATCTTTCCTTGATAGGCTTGCAGGCTAATCGTAAGAAGCACTGTCTGAAAATCTGATTTATTAGGCAATGAAATTTGCAAGCAGGTCAAAATACAATTGCATGAAGCAACGTGTTATTTCTACGCATTAATATGATAGTACAGCCCCATTGTCCAGTATATTCAAACGAAACGGTACTTCGGTAATCACTTCGCTTTCTCGCAAATCTAATTTTGTGCTGCATTTTTTTCCCCCTTTAAGAGTATAATTTTTTGTTACTGTAGGTCTCATTTTGTAAGGATGGAAATTAAAGGGATAAGATGTAAAACAAATTATATATATATTATACGTGCATACATGCGTGTGGAATTACATTAAGCTTAGACAAAATATAAAAAATTTTACACTAGTTTAGAAATTTGAATGTCGAAGATTTTTTTTGTTTGAAATAGAACATTAATGAAATAAAAATAAAGATTTTTTAATTTTTTATTTTCCCACAATAATCTCAATTTAGATCAAGGCATAAAAATGACTTTTTTTACACTATCATATCAGGATATGCTCCTCTCGGGCGTCATTGAATATCAGACGTTTTATTTATTTATTTATTTAAATTTTGATAGCTAAAAATGCCAACACAATCTTAAGAAAATGTAGACTAATTTTTGGGGGGAAATTTAACTTAAAAACAGCTATATATTTTATTTTTCGGAGAAATAAACAAGTCCTTTTTTAAGTGAATAATTATGCATCTAATTACTTTACCATGTACAAAGGGATAAAACTAAAAATAATTTATAATGTTAATTTATTTGCTGTACATTTTTTTCTCTAACTTTAATCAAATAAATAAATATTTTCAAGCATATTTTACAACAGTATTCTCTCCTGTTGTAAAGTAAATCTTATCGCCTACATTGTTACTTAAATTATTAAATAGCATCATTTTCTTCCTGCGTTTCAAAGAAAGATACGAAGAGACTTTGGGCATTCTTTTGCATATTGCGAAGACTTTATATTGTTATTGAAATTCGGATTATTTTTAGATTTGAGGTAATTACAGTTAAGGTCTTTAGTAGTATCCAGTGTCGAAAGTTTTTTCTGCCACGTTTCTATTTACTGCTGATCTTTGCATATCATTCTTTGTTCTGAAATATTGTTTGATTTTTATTTTAATACGCTGAATTTTGAATTAATCAAGAAAAAGGCTAAGATACTGAGTAAATGATAAAACATATTCTGCAATAAACACAATTTCGATCCTCAATATTTATTTTTCTTGTATATTTAATAGACACGCTTCAATCCAGTAAGGTAGTTATTGAGTTAAATGAGACGATTATTTCAAGCTTCAAACTCAAAGCTTAAATTACTATATCTGAGGAAATTACTATATCTGAAACAGTTAATGAGAATTAAGGAGATTCATTGTGTAATAAGCAGAATAATCGCCAAGTTTTTAAAACAGAAACAGACAAAAATATCAATGGCAAATTTAAGTTTAAAACAGAGTTAAGGGAATTATTAAAAAATGCGAATATAAGATCAAAACAAAATTTTAGCCATTAACCAGAGACCTAGTAATTAATTTATAATTAATTTTTGGTCCTCACAGCAATCCAGTGATTTTCCGGAACTGGTAAGAAATATGCGCATTTGCACGCAAAATTGATAAAAATCTTCAAGAAAAAACATTTTCCCAAATTTTTACATATTTCAGACTGAAAATGCGCCACAATTTATGAATTTGTATCTGTAAAACTTGCATTCACGACGTCGAATTCGACGAAGTAAGAATTCCACAGCTGCAATAGATTCCGGAACAACTGCATACTACAGTAAAAGTCTTAATTCAATCCAATGTATGACACAAGATCTTATGAAACCTTGAGACCTAATCAGCTCTCGAGCCAAAGCAAGTTGATTCAATTGTATGGAAAAGATGAATGTTGAATTGTAAGCTTCACTCAATTATTTAAATTAGATTTAAACTTGCGTATAGCCATTGCCTTCAATTTCATCCCACTCTAATCCCATTTAAAAGAAACAGAATAATACTGTAGAAGAATTAGAATAATACTGTAACAAGTTCAAACGAGTTTCGAAGTAAATAAATTATCTCTGAAATAATTAAAATTCTGATCTTTCTAAGAAATCTGAGTTCTGAAACTTTTCATTTTCATTGCTCTAAATTTTCTTACATTTATCTAAACAACTGCTGAAGTAACAAATGACTTTTGATGAAATTATCATTTTCAAATGGCATTTTATTAGTAAAACTATTTTATATTTAAGATACATGAAAGCGTGATTCATCTAAAAACAAATGAAAACTTATTTTCTCTCTTTCAGAAGTATAATAAACAATTTGATTGTAAAAAATTAATAATTTACGTGGAAGAGAATTATTATATTAAAAGGTATAATAATGGAAAGATATAAATCAAGTGGTAATAAATAAAATAAACTGCATTATGATTCATATCAGGTTTCTTATAAAAATATGTTTTTCTATTCGATAATATAAGAAAAATTCTTCATTGCAAAATAATTTATCGACAGTATTATAAAGAGAAAATAATTTTATTTCCTCAAAAGTAACTTCATTTTCTAAATTTGAGTGATACAAGTTCTGGCTATTGTGTACTCTATGCTTTAGGAAGCTCCAATAAAATGTAGATCATAATGTTAACCGATATAATTGTTAAAAAAATTAAAAAAATAAATCACTTTATAATGTCAAATAAACAATGCTTCAAAACTTGGTAAACTCGAAAAATACTTGGTATTCCTCTAAGTAATTTGAAAGAGCCTTTAAAGAGGTATCTGAAGTGAAAATGTATCTTTTTTTGGCATTTCGAACGTTAATACTACCATAAAATATTTTTTACTTCAAAGTGCATCTTTCCGTATCATTTCATTTCTGCATTACCTCATTTTTTCAATCTTAAATTGAGGAACAATTTTTTGCAAAGAAATGATTAAGATTAGAAGCTATAAATAAAAACTTTCACAATTAAAATATCACAAATAGTTTAAATCTACCAGGTTCATGTTAGAACTGGTGGCAATTGGTCTTATTGCAAAACATTTTAATGAACGCCAAAAGTGCCTAAACTGCGTTATAATCTTTTGTTACAAATTTAATCTCAAATATATTTAACTATTAAAATTTAAATCAGAATAACGGAGTTTCATAAAATAACTTCTTTGCCAAGAAAGAGAAATGCAGCTGCATGATTCGAGATTATTTACTTTTTCAATATGGTGGCTAATCTCTTGCGAAATTTCTAAACTATTTCAGAGCCAGGGGAAAGTTATCTCTCTCTTTTCAGTTTGTTCATTAATCGCTAAGGACGGAATAACCGAACCGTTAACGCAGATTAGAGAATCTATTCCTTTTAGAGGGAATATATTTAGCTTTCTCTTATGGCTGCTATTTACCAAGTTTAAATTTCTTAAGTTTTAACATTATAATTAATTCTTTTGTAAAAAGGAATGTTACAATTATGAAATGATTTCTGATTTGACAATAGACTTAAATATGAATGCTGAAAGATTTGAATGAATAAATGAAATTAAAGACGCTGATTGACAGAATAATGATTAATTTATTATTATACCAGTTTGTAGTATTCATATTTTAATATGATATATGATAAGATGTACATTCATGTTTCTCATAAAGTTAAAGACAGATTTATTTAAAAAATCAAAAATCATGAAAACCATGTCTCTGTTTGGATTTATTTGTAAAATCCAATGCAAGAACAGTAAATTTAACTTTCGATTCTAAAATTAAATATTCCAATTGCAGAAAATTTATGAAAAAATTTCATGAAAGGCTAAGAGAATTTACAGCTTTTGAAAATGCAGGACGAAATGTTTTTTTGTTTTTTCCAATTCTTTCCGTATTAAATATAGGTATCTCCTTAATTCCTTTCTAATTTCTGTTTCAAATGTAGTTTTTGTGATATGTTTGAAAATTATCAATTACATTTTTATTACCAAGTTATTTTCAAGAACATAATAAAAATAGCATAATTCCAATTCCTACCAAACATTAAAAAAGATTTGTTTTATTAACAAAGTTTAGTTTTACATTGTGACTAGTATTCATTCTTAATTACATGAAATGAAAAGATTTATTTAATTAAAATATGTATGAAATTATCTATTAGTTATTCTTAAAAATATTAAGTTATTCTTAAGTTATTCTTAAAAATATTTTGCTGGTAGAAACGCAACATTAAAACATTTTAGACAAAAAAAAATTAGAAAAATATATCAATCTATAGATATTAGACTCAACATTAAAATATAGATTTAAAAAAGTACTTTAGAACAATTTATACTAGACAGTAAAATAGCTTATTGTCTAGTCTTTAGATAATTTAAGGGGGGAAAAGTTCCAACGTATTTATTTCTCATACTTTCTTGTATTTAAAGACAATGATTAACCTTAATATTCATAATTAGTTTCATAATAAAATCTTTTTAAATAACTTTATGTAGAGATTTGATTTAAAACTTATTTCCATTCTAAAAAGTTGATACGATTTAAAAGTATGTTGATCGTTGAATATATTTTAGAGATTTGATTCGACTTTTAGGGAAATCATATTTCAATAACCCACCAGTCCGAAAAATGGCTGTTTGATCAAAATTTGAAAAGTAGCTTTTCTTTGATTCGGCACAAAACAGACAATAACAACAAACTGTAATAGAAAAAAAAATGAAGACGAAAAGCACATCTGATGCATGATATTCATTTATTTTAAAGATTAAATAATCTCGATTATTAAAACGCCAGTAAATATATTCATTCTCTAATTTACAATTGTGTGAATGAATTCAATGGCAAAAATTAAAATATAGAGAATAATGCAATATGAGAAACCTAGACAAATATGAAATAAATTCTTTCGACTTTCAAGGTGGCAGTTTGAAATAATTGAATTTTAATTTCCGACCCTCAGGCAGGGACTACTGGCCCCATGACTTTATTATTTCTGAAAACATAAGATTTATGAATATTCTTAAGAGGAACTTGAACTATTGCCAAATAAATGTAACAAAACTTAAAATGTGATCGACCTCGTCTGACAGAGGATAAAATCGAAAAAGATATTGAAAAAAAATGTTTGAAATCAAGATAATAATTAATAAAAATGGTTCTCGTATTTATCTTCATTAATGGTGAAGATGAATGTGTGTTTGTATTACATGAACGAGAACCGTTTGACCTAGAGATATGAAACTTAAACTTCCTCTAAAGCACATGCATGCTTTAGAGGTTGGGAATGAGCACCTTTAAGCTATTTTTTTTAATTTTGATTAGAATTTTAATTAAAAGTTAAACAAATGTTTTACGTTTTTCCGTGATAGCTTCCAAAATGATTACAGAACACAAATGAGTTTTACATCATCTTAAAGTCCAAAATATTATATATTCAATGATATCCATCATTTTGCATTATAATTTATTTTTCAAATTTCAATTAATGTCTAAAAATATTTTTAGAATAATTTTTCATAATATATTTCACACAAAATTATAAAATTTATCCTGCATGATCGCATCATACTCGCATGAGTAAAGTTGGGAAATGCATAGCATACTAACAGAGCTGTGTTAAGGTATCTAAAGTAGTAAACTTTATATGACTACCAAAGTTTGATGATTAAAAATATTTCGCTGAAGAAGTCATAAATAACAAGTTACATTAAATATATAATAAAAGATTTTAGTGACCATTAATCCCGGTGAACCAGTTGGTTGCCAAAGGCGGCAAGTAGGGAAAAATTAACCGGTGACAATGACCATAAAAGACAATATCAAGTAAATCATATAAGATATTATTACAATGAAAAGAACTTTTTTTGCCTATCAAGAACCAATTAAAATATTTAGACAATTGTAAAAAAAGACGCAATCCTAAATTTTCCAATCATACTTTTATAATCCTTTCCATAAAAGCAACATTTAATATTTCTCAAAGCTCAACACATAGAGGCAGCACGTAGACGGAGCGGAAGTTCTGGAAAATCTAAAAATGCTGCTTTTTTAAGTTAAACTTTTAAGGAATTTGATAATTCGCCAACAATACTTTCTCATATCACACTCTATGTCAGCCCTTCAGGCAACACAATCCACGAACACTAAAAATAAAGAAATCTGGAAAATTAAAGAATACACGAAACAGGCTAAAGAGACCAAATAGATTAGATTAAATTGAATGAAGACTCACTTCCGAATACGCGGAAACGAGAAAGCAGATGAATATACAAAGGCCGCACAGAAAGATCAAATAGATATGATAGTCCTAAAATCATTCCGTCTTTTAAAGAAGGAAATTAGAAGAGAGACGACTTCGCAGTGGCAGGATAAATAGAAAATGTCGTGAAAAGACCACATAACACATGAATTCATACCGGAACCAAAGGTAATTAAAAAATATTTCCCCCGATGTTAGTGCAAATTACATCAAGACATGGAAGATTTTCTGAATACTTTTACAGATTCGGAAGGATGCAAGACAACACATGTAAATAGGCTCATTTCATCACTACATAGCAGAACATATCTAATTCAATGAAATGAGAAGCAAACTCATTATGGATAGTGATAATTTTAATACAATATTACAATTCCCTGAAAATTATCTGAATAACATTAAAAATATTATGGAAAAGATTTCTATCCATTTACCAACAGTCTGAGGATTCTTTGAACTTTTGTTGGTCGCTGTCTAATACAAAAACTGGATAGTTAATGATCAAAACAGCCAGTCACAATAATCCTTGTTTATACGGTTTAATTCCGTGGTAACGGGATGATTGGCTGTAATTTTTTTTAAAGTACTTTTTTTATAAATCAATTTTACGAACACCTAGATAATTCTTTATTGCAGACAAACTCGTAGAAATAGAGGTTCTTTCGAGGAATAGTTATTATGAACTGATTCGTTTCGCTTAGAATTATGGTTATAGAACTTGCAATGGGAAAATTATTCGATGCCAAATGATGAAAATTCAAATGCATTCATATCATCGAATGAAGAAGTTTGTTCTTCAAAATTTATGCACACTTCCATTCGCATTTTGTGCTTATCTTCATGAATTAAAGAGAACTGAATCAAACATATGGAGAAGTGCTGCGTTCGAACCGGCAAAGTCCAGAATTTGGCATAGATCTGCATTTTTAAGCAAATATTTACTTATTAAATTCTTCAATCCCACTCAGACAGATGGATGAGAAGTTTTCAGTATGGTGACTGATTCTCGATACTCTGGTGGGTATAAAAATTTTGTGGGGTCGAATACCAGCTACCAATGACGGAGCATGCTTTCTGATGAATTACACTGTGGTCGGTAATGACCCTTAGGACTCAACCTTAGTTTCCGCTAATGTTGTGGCGAGTCCAATCACACAGATTTATCCATGCAATTTCGGAAGGATCGGAGTAGCTGTCTGCGGTAATTAAATTCAACATTCTAGTTTATCATGTTCCAACAATCACCTCATGGAAACACAAACCAAACAGCCCACAATCACTTTGCTTCATTTGATCCAAATTTAGAATCGATAAATATTTCAAGCTATAAAACAGTATGGTAAATTACATTTATGAATTTCGTTGCATTTTGTTTGCGAATTAGAACGACGAACTGGCCGACAGATTTCCCGTTGACTGATTTTTTTTGCACTATTTTATTGCAAAGAGATCACATTAAATTCCATTTGTTTATCTAAGGCCATTTTTTATTATGGTATTCGTCTGCATATTGCGTTTAGACAAAATTCTTAGAAATCTTCTCCGGCACCAGAAACATCTAAAACGTAGGAATTTATCATATTTCAAGATCAAATTTTTTCGTTGATTGTTAAATTATATTCTTTGTTTGTGAAAAAGTAAAAGCGAATTCAACTTACAATTTAAAAATATAGGCACTAAAAGAGAGTAATGCTGCCCTTCTAATACACGAACGTGATGCAGAAATGTATTCTAGTAAGCAGTGATTACTTCAGACAACAAGTAATATTTCAAGATATCTCCACTGCATGAGTCTGAGGCCATAAGCAAATTTATGGTATGCAGTTATATTTCTTGAATTTCTGGCGAAATGCCAAACTGAATACGCAATCGTCTAATCACCAAATTAAACTTATGTATGTTAGAATAAGCTTTGCTTTCAATTTTAAGTTACAGTTATGTTATGATTAAAATTTTCACTATGGAATACAATGAAACTCTATTGAAGGGAGAATATTTAATATTCTCCCACTATTGGTCGGTGAAATGGTAAATCTCAGGAGCAATGGGGCACTGAAATTTTGCGATGAAAAATTTATCAACATTAGTGAATTTCTTTAATTTTAGTTATATTAACGTTTCATTTGGAAGAGTTATTTTGGGACGAATTTTTGAATCTCGAACAGATAGCACTGAACTGGCACTCCTTCTCCAAACTTCCACACCATATTGATGGCAGTACGCTCCGAACACGTTATCAGATTTAACTGCAGGACTGCAAATACGACGTATCTTCAACTGAACCTGGAGCCCTCCACACCGCAGCCGATACCTTATGACTAGGCCGCCACAGCTCTCACTGTTGTTTTAGATCATTTGAATTCTCAAACAAAAGTCATTCAAAACTTTATCTTGATATGAAAATTTTGATTAAAATATTATTAAAAGCAGCTTATTTAATCAAATTTTCTCTTTTTGACAATTATTATTAATGCTATACCATATTTTTATGCTGTATTAATTATACTTTTTAAAATTAGGTTAAAGTTGAAGTCGGGAAATAATTATAAACTCAAAATAGTACATCATGTGCAAATTTGTTGAAAGTCCTTAAAAGATAAATGACATACTCTGAATTTTAAATCAGAAGCCATTGAACTTCATAAAAGGGAGGTTTTTATTTAATTAGTTTCAGGTTGGTTGGTTTTTTTGGCGCAAAAGCCATGTTTGACCATGCTGCGCCAAGCAGATAATTAGTTTCAGGAATTCTTATCAACGAAGAATTATAAAGTAACGCACTATTCTTTTGCCCTTTTTGACGATCATTTAACTGCGTTTTGAAAGAAAAATGATGCTATTTTTTATAAATTTATGTATGCATATTATTGATGAATTATATTTCGTTTTGTCTTATGAAATGTGACGTAAAATCCATCGACCAAACTGTAAGAGAGATCTTAATGCCTTACCACAACCAAAAATCAAGCAATCCGAATGAGCTAAAAGGCACACAGCGAATACGTTACAAAATAATAACGGATGAATACTTTATATATTGTTTTCGCAATGCTTGCCATTTAGACAGTATATGTGCACACTTACAGTTTCACAGCAATTGTTTTTTCACCTTTCACATATGCGCCCTTTTCGCACTGGCGGAACCTAAAGGATGTCCTCCTTCGAAAATGGCCGGCAAGGGGAGGGAGTGCCTTCAACGGACATTGCTTGAATAATTAGTGATTGTAGACCATAGTTTTGAGATTTACAAGCAAGAAATTCGGCATAGGTAAATTCAACTCGACTACTTATAGAAATGCACAGTCGTCGAGAAATAAAAATAATAACTTCGTTATTTATTATCGCATCTTCATAAAATTCTTGTCAATGAAAACGGATTAAAAGGACAGGTTTGTTGAGATAGACGAACTGATTAGCAAATTTAATTAACATGGTTAATTCAATATTTACGAAGCATGAGCTTTACCTGTCATTATAATATCGCAGTGAGTTGCATGTTAAATTTATTTTCAGATCAAATAATCTTAATTTAACATACATTTTACTTTCTTTAAAAAATGAATGTTTTTTTTCAGAATATATTAAACTATATAACTCGGATTATATAAAATTAGATTGCAGGGCAGATTAACTGTTGGAATAATTAACATTTACTCTTCATCGGCAGTTTTCGCTTGTAAGTAAACGAAATGGAGATCCAAGGAAATCGAAAATACGTACCATTTCTTACCATTCAGTAAATTCATTGATGCTAAAATAAGAAAATAAATTAACAACTATTATTTATATATTAAATGTCTTAACGTTGATCATTCATATATAATATGTTTTTAATTAGGTGGAGAATATTTAAAAAATATATTTAAAAAGATTCCCTCAGAATTATAAAAAAATCTCTTTGCAATTGCCTTTATGAAAAAACATTATTTTCGAACCTCTAGTTAGAGATATTGTAGTATGATATAGTACGTGATTCATTTCATTTGTATTTATTCATCTTCATTACATCAGCCGTTGTACAGTATAAAAAATGTCCATCAGTCGCCCATTAGTATATTGTTGTAATACTTATTCTATCCGATTAAGAATTGTTTCCGCTTGAAAATAAAATTCCATCCTTTCAATCAACACCGATTATTTCATTGGCTTGAAATGTTTTTACAGTATACCCATTTCCCCAATCAGCGACATTTTAAGATACAAAAGGGATAAAACAATGCATTTCATTCGGCATAAAAATTAAGAAGCATATTCATTTCTCAATGCGAGATCATCTAAAAAAAGACTAAATTTTGAGACAATTTTAATGTTAATAAAAATGCTTCAATATTCAAATAAAAATAAAAAAATATTTATATTCTTAAAAAATCTTGTATATATTAAGGATAGATGTGCATTTTGTTGTGTTAATTTTTAGTTATGGAATCAGTGACAAAGAAATTGAGAGACGATTTGATTTATTCGATGAATCGACGAGGACAGAGCTCTCGAAACTTGCTGAAATCGGGTACTTTGGCGAATCCTTCAAGCACGAAGCAGCTATGGAGTGCTTTGATACAAGTCTCGACTGGGTGGAAAGCCTTTTTGTTGACGAGTCTATCGAAGGTAAGCGTTTTTTGCATGCCTGTAATTAAATCTGAAATTAAATTAAGATTGATTTAAATTAATCAACCAATATTTTGTGTGTTTACGATTTTTTATAAATGAATTTATTGTGTTTTCAGGTGTTGACTCTCTGTTTGGCGAGGTATTTTTCTGATACCATTTATAATCCTAATCCAACTGAAATTTCAACTCAAGGGACATCCAGGGAAACACATGAAGCCATTGGAATTTCCAATGCAATGACAAACGCATCGTTAAAGATTTACTTTTTAAACTGAAAAAACGATATTGAAAAAATGGTTGTTTGTCAGAAGCGTAAAAAAACTAAAACAGAGTCAAATGACATCGTTTTTTCAATAAAATGTAAAAAATTAAATAAAGTATGACTTTCTCTTTATATAAGTTTAAAACTTCATTTTAAGTGCGTCAGACTTGTTTATATTATGTATTATAGCAATTATCTTCAATTATAATGAAACCGCTTCAAAGCGGCCTCCACCTCTGAGCAGTAAAATTTCTTGGATGGCCGCTCAGAGAGGTTTCATTGTATATATCAAGAACAACTACGAATTTCAGCACGTAATTTCATACACATACACAAAAAACCCTGTCAAATCAAATTATTAAAAATCTCGACTCTACTAATGGAAAAGTTTTGAGATTAATTAACTATATTAATTCACTCGGTTAATCAGTTTGTTTATCTCAACAAACCTGTCCCTTTAAATTATTTTTATCGACACCAATCTTGTGAAGATGCGACAATAAATAATGAAATTCCAGAGATGTTCCAATTTTTGGTTGTTGATGACCCCTTTCTACATCTACTTAGCTGACTTTTCGATACATTTTGAAGTATTGTGATTGCTACGCAGAATTTTGTACTTGAATCCTTTTTTTTTATAGTAAAAAAAATCGAGGATTGCTATCTTACAGCCAACATAGTAAATTTCTGGAATATTTATATTTTAAAAAGTTATTCGGAAGGAGACGGTGAGGCATTCTAGTTATACTCTACAAATTATAAACCCGGGAGGATAGATCTTTTAAAAAATTCGTGAACGTTATTTAAAAAAATAACATTTATAAGGAAACAAGTTTTGTCGATAAAAAAAAACTCATAAATGTTATTTATAATTATTTAATTTGATTTGTACTCTTTATATTTTCTGTGTTGGCTGAGAAATAATTAAACATAGTTGTTGAACTAAGATATTATGCAAGCATTCATTTAATTTCTTACATATAATAATACATCTTTTATGTGCCTCCTAAATGTCATTTCTGGCAAAATATAAAGAATGCCTTTTTAATAATTGTCTAGCTAAATAAAAATTCTAGAAATATATATAGATGAAGAACTACTTTTTTGTGACTAAACATGTGAAAAATGAACTCGGTTATAAAAAATATTTTTTTCCGAATTCTCACATAATACATTGTTTGAGAAAAATTAATGAGATTTATTCTAGTTATGGTTTGATGGAAATTTTTCATTAAAAGTAATTGGAATTCTTAATTAATGGACTATGGAGTTTTTTCCCCTCATAAATTGGTGTGCTGAACTCATGATTCAAAAATCCATTGTGTTTAGAAATGATGATTCAGTTCAATAAATAATTGAACACAACGAAAATGACTTCTCAAATCTGTTACTGTAGAACAATGCAATGTCTTAAGTCTTGCTTTCTTGAAATTGCATTAATAAATCAGACGATTTCCTGCACACCACTTCATCTCCACTCCTTTTCAGTACTTGCTTATGCTCATCTCGGCGGATTTAATTTTCTTTCGATTAAACGTTGCAGCATAATTCATTACGCTCTGTTTTCACCATTAATCAGGGAGCGCGTGCAACAGTTTTCGCTGCTTTTTTTAATGGTCTTTTTAAGCGCTGTTGTTGGAGTTTTCTGCGTGTTTTTTTGTTATTGTTTGCTTAATTAGAATAACAAGAGACCCAATCTCCGAGTTAGATGAAGGATGTTCCAATGCTCGTGGCTTGTTAAAAAAGAAATTGCGTTATTTACTGTCCCGAATATCTCATAAAATGTCCTATTTGCGTAACTGAATATTCCCTGAATTTAATGAATGAAAAATGGTCCTTAACTTGGACTTTTTTTTTCTTTCTTCTGCATAAAAGGCCTGGACGAATAGATAAAGAGATTTCCGATTTTCTTCTTTTTTAACCTCTGTTTTATTTTTGAAAAATAAAGCAGCAGTAGCTGTTTGATAGCAAAAAAAAAAAAAAAAAAAAACGACAAGGTGTGTTGAAATTTACAGAATTTTAAAGGGAACTGTACATTTGGTTGATGTTCTTATTTAGTTACAGTTTTGATTGTAAATCAGCTATTTTTAATATCTTTCGATGCTTTAAATGCACCCAAGAGATTCTATTTTATTTGCTGATATTCTAACAGATTACCACTTATTGACTGCTGACTTTTGCCTTATGAACTAAATTTAATATATATCTTTATTTATAAAGATCTATTTTCCTTCATTTGTAATTATTTATTTTAAAGTTTGGTTTTGAATTAATTACTTTTTTTTCTTTTGATGCAAATGGTTGATAATATGATCATCGAAATGATATTAGGGTTCATATTGAAATATCTGCCATTTTCTCATCTAATAAAATATCTTTAAAATATCTTAAATAACTGTCAGCAGAAAGCGGTTGTGATGGGTTTTCTGGATTGTTTTGTGGTAAAGCTGCGAAAATTTGTCAATGTCTCTTTAAAGCATTTTTCACCGTACTGATTATCTTTTAAAATGTTTTTTATCGTTGAATTTCAATTCATCCGTCATCTGCTTAGAAGAATAAATGACTTGAAAATATTCTTTTACTAGCAGCCTTTGTCTACCAACTGGCTTATAAGGATTTGATTGAATTTAATGCCAATAAAATTTCTCATGCATAACTTCATGTCAATTATTCCGTTAACAAAATATTTTTAAACATCAAATTATGTTACATATGCTCGGTTTATTATGAACATGGATTTTTCAAACAGAAATCAATCCCTTGATATCATAGTGCAATTAAAGCATAACTGTCAATCTTCTAATATCTAAAATACATCAATGAAGTACAACACTATTGTCCTCAGTTGTGAAATCCTTTCAAAAAATTTTATTTCCGAATTTTACTGATTCAAAATGTTCCACGTTTTCAAGAAATAATGCTAAATGTGCTATGAGTTTAAAATGTAATTTAAGGGAAGATCCAGTGTTTTAAAATTTTTAGTGCCGAATATAAATTTGATACAAAAAATGCATGTAAGATGCACAAAAATACATTGAAAAAATATAACGTATAAAAGTATAATATACTAAAATAACAAAATCTCACCATATAATATAAAAGTGTACTTTAACAGTACAACGATTTCCCATAGATAGAATCATGATTTTATTTTTAATTCCGCAATATTATAATGATTTTTTTTCGATTTATGGTTCGATTCCTCTTGAATAACACATTGTTTTTAGTTCGCTGTCTTCATTCTTGGATTCCCTTCATTCTGAATTATTATTTAATCGTTTCAACACTGAAATATACGATTTTGGTATAATAATAATCGTCATTTTCCACCAAGAAATGAAACATTTTGTTAGCAAGGACTCTTAAAAGGATACTAATTAGCAAAAACCTTCTCATTTTAATTGATAACATTTTGTGATCATATTTGCAGCATCATTTTACTGCATTCATGGAACTTGTAGTCCAATTCAATAAAATTCTGAACAAGAAAAGGATCTCATGGTATTAATAAAATGTAATCATTTTCTTTTTAAATAAATGTAAACTGACAGGAAATCGGACGAGGCAACTAGGAATCAATGTAGCACCGTTTCTCTACTACATCCAATCATTTTTATTAGCCGCAAACAATAAAAGCTATCCTGAAAGAAAGTAGAGAAAGATTTTTCCTAAGTTACTTATATAAACAGGAATTTTTCTTAGTTTGTTTCATCCATTTTTTATTTAGTACGCATTTTAATAATCATTTGGTGCTTTAAAAGCTATCACAGTACACATTATTTTTTAAATTCACCAAGCAAATGATAAAATCTTCCTTTGTGGTGAAGTGTCTTTGACCTGGTTTGTTCTGGTTTTTAAGTTTCCTTTTGAATCTCTCGCTTTTTTTCATCGCTATTTACCTTTGTTTTAAAAATTCAATGTCTTTAACACTCTTGGTTGTTAACGTGTTGCAAATGTTTATACGCTTTTCACACTAAATTTTATTTCTTTCAATTACTGTGAAGCCCAAATATCAATCTTTTTGACTTAATTCCAGATGCGGAAAATGCATAACGATGGAAATGTTAAGGATTGGATCTTTTGCTCAATACTTCATACCTTATTGGCAATAGCATTGGAAGTTTTGATGGCTATCGATCATTTAGTTATGATCAATTTAAATTAAGCTTATTTAAGTAAAAATAATCACCAGAATAAGATTTATTCAACCGATTTTAACAAATGAGCGACATTAAGCATTAATGATAAATTGTATTAATAATATTTCATTATGATCATAAAACGTTGTTTTTTTCAACAATTAAAAAGTAAAATAAGAGCAAAATTGATTTTTTCACACGTCGTGTTCATATCATAATTTCAGCGTGACGCGTGAAAATTGGAAATCCGTGAAATTGGTTTCAAAATAATATTAAACTGACGGATGACTGGCATCAAATTACGTATATTACTAATTAAAGGCATTTAAAAAACAATTGTGAAAATCGCAACAATTTGAAAAATGTTTTTAAACAACAATATGCATATTTTTAATTTGACGTAGCTCTAAATATTAAAAAAACAGCATCATCTTGCATCTGAAAAATGAAACTTTTGATGGTGACCTGATTTAAATGATTATAATTTTGAAACATGAATGAATATTTGTGTATCTTTAATTTTTTCTACCCTTTTTTATTTACTCATAAGCATTTCAAGGAGAATTTTTCACAAAAAACTTTATTAGTTTTTATTGCTGATTATTTATTTAATCTCCGTAGAAACACGAAATAACAACATTTGGAAGTAAACTTTATTTTCAATCCTACATTTATAAATGTAGAAAAGTAGGAGGAGAATTCAACTTTTCGTGCATTTAGAATAAAGCTCTTATCCAACAATCGTATCCATCTGCTCAGACGTCAGAACCACAGTCTATTGGTAACAAAAGCTTAATAGTTCTCAGAACTGCTTTCACGGTTCAATATTCTTTTACATTCCCTTATGAAGAGTTCCACTTTACTTCTGGGAATGTGTCTGTTGTTTTCATGACCTTTCAGAACTATCATAACTATATAACAAATGTTGTATCTAGAATTTAAATGCCTGAACTATCATATTTCTTAAAATCCTACACGTACGACTGAAATATTTCATTTTAAACTGAAACGCTTAATATTATTTCAGGTTAATTCAATACTTGAATTTGTTAAATATCGAAATATTTCGAACAGAAATTTTTATAGTCTTTATATGCAATGGCATAAATTATTCTTATAATATTTCGGAGCTTTTAGCAAATCACTGCTAAAAACACATTGATCATAGATTGCAAACTGAGCAAGAATGTATCATTTTTAATGATTACACGGAATATCACCGTATTCTTGAAACTCGCTTTAAACTAAGTAGTTTGAAAGAGATCATAATTTAATCTTTCAATAAATAATTGATGATGATTATTTAGCATAACTTACAATACTTTTAAATTATCTGAATTAGCTGATATCTCAGTTTTCCCTTTCTTTTATGCATTTATTAAGTTGGGGCAATTATTATTTTGTAAGAAATGGCATCCATTCATGCCGTTAACATGGCTCGTGCTATTCAACATTTTGAAAGTGTTATGCAACTACCGATAGTAACATGAAGAACAATCGAAGTCGAATATTAGTGAATATTGTGTATGCCAAGAGAGCAGATGTTTACAAAGCTATAATTTTCGATTAACTTATTGGAGCACCAAGCGACTAACCTCTTTACACATTCTTTTGAACTATCTACTGTTTTTCACGCATATTGTATATTTTCTTGCCTCATTATAAAGCACTGCATATTTAACATTTTAACATAAAAAGCATCGTTTGATATTTGGACCGTAAATTGTTTACAGGCTTTATTCTTAACTGGTTAATGGATTGAAGTAAATAATTATTTTTTCCTTCAATCCTATAATTGTTACTGCAGAGAAAGACCATAAATTATTTGTTTGGGACGTTTTATAATTATATGCAGTACTGTTTTTGCTCGTATATCAGCATCATTCGTCTAGTTGCAGCTCTCTAATTTACTTTAATGATTTCAGAATATATTATGTTCGATTAATTTCATTTTATTCATTTGTTTACTTGATTTTCTGCAATTTAATAAATAATTATACATATTAAAGTGTTATTGAGTATTGTTAAATACAGGCTTCAATGACCTCAGGACACAATGCGATTCAAGTTCAAAATCCCTTTCAAATTTTCACAATGTGTTCCCTCAGAATCATCAAGTAGAAACATGAGAAACATTTTCATACGAGTGTTTTTGTTAAGTACTGTAAAAGATAAAAAAAAGCATTCAGGTGCTTTTTCTGCTTAGGAAGATTACGAAAAAATACAAGCAATGCTTAAGGTGTTAATGAAAGAACATGCATACCAAAAGATACAAATCCATATTTAAATGACATGAGCAGACAGTTTTGTCTAATAGCTGTGAAATCACATAAACTGATGCAAACGAATGCAGAACCAACAAATTAGTCACGTTTCTTCTAATTTTGATTTGAAATTTCTGTCGATGACAACGATTCTAATTTAACAATAAAAACATAACGAAAGCAAATCAGTTTTTTACTGAATGTTATATTCGTATATGTACAACACAGAAGTATATGTCGAAATACAAAAAATAGAGTTTGCTTCAAGAGCATTTGCAGATATCCAAAAATGCCTTTCTTCTTTTTATTCCTTTCCCTTTCTTACTCTGTGAGAAAATATTCTCTTCCTGTCTGGGATCTTTCATGAGGAAATTTATAGGCGCACAATCTTAAAAGAAAGGGTTGCGAGATATTCGGATCACACAACTCACCGTTCTATTTGGGGCGCTAGTGACTTTGCAAAATCTGCGACAGCGATCTTCGAATGCTTGGTGTGCGAGATTTCCATTTTTCCGTTTGAGAAACGTCAGGTGGAAGCTTAGCAACGCAAATTCTTGACTACAAAAATCAGGTTCAGATAAAAAATATAAAAAAAATTCTGATTCACCCCCCCCCTCCCCTTCTCTTTTGAAGTGAGCGACAATTTAAGGGAAAGGTTTAATTCGAAACGTATAATCTCAAGAAAATCTTATCCAATATAGACTCTGAATTTTTTTAAAAACAGATTTCTAAAATTGGAGAGTTACAGATATTTTCTGTATAAAAATTTAGGAGAAATATCATTCTTACGCAAAATTTATTATAAAATAGAATACGAAAAGTAAAGAAAGAAACGTCATATCAAAAATAATCTCCAGCATTATTTATAATATTCAAACAATTATTTCCAGATTTTAAAAGGTCCCGAAATGTTCATTTCGCCAATTTTGAACTGTTTCTATGGAGACAAAAAGGCGGGAGTTAATGGGTGCAAGGGAAATAGTTCGGAACTATGGAAGTTGGTTCAGAAGTTTCAAATCAAATTCCTTTATTTTTGTCTTCGTGCCTTCCAAAATATGCCACCTACCACTATCTTAGAGATAAAGAAAATTTTTAAAAACAGCCTGCTTCAAGATTTTATGAACATATAGACAGCCACAATGCATTGATTGTCTACGACTTAGAATGTCCTAGATGATTGCTTCTCAGCGATCTTGTCAGACGAACAAAAGGCCCAACTTCTGGTTCATTTCATATCTGGTAATATTTTGTGCTTTTGTACTCGGAAAATACCAGCTGAATTATTGAAGAAACTGCTCATAATAGACTCACTTCTCATCGCACTTGGTTAAGCGATTGTGAAATGGATATTCGTTATTTTTCCGTTTCCGGCAGAGATTAGCTTGTACGCACTTGTCTAACATCCTGAAATGTTAAAGGAAATATCCTGCGAAGAAATCAGTGGTTGATTCTTGCCCAATCGAATCATTTCCTCATCGGTTTTCTTTCCACTCTTTCCTCTCAGTGAAACTTTTGAGTCACTATCTGACTGCTGTGGCTCTTGCAGTACCTCTCATAACCACTCGTAGTGCCACGAAATTCGCTGCTGTGCGTGCCAAACAGCCCACTACAGCTTGCAGCGAGGCCACACAAAGTATCCGATGTCTTATAGAAATCCGAAAAAAATTTATATCTTCTCAATAAATTAATTTTTTTTTATCTAAAACTGGGCTCCTGTAATCTGTGTTACGGCAACAATCACAGTTGACGGGTCACAAATATCAGTTTTACTTTGGTAACAAATGTCTACAAATTTGTGCAGTACGTCGTTGGCGGTTCTGCTACAAAAGCATATTGATATGCGTTTCACGTCTTTCTATCTCAAGTGGTTAAATTTAGATTTATCGCAGTTGCACTCTTCAAAGCAAGAAGTTTGAATTTTCAATAAAACCAAATATATGACTTTTTAAAAAAATTTGGCATATATTTTAATCGTTACTTAAAAGTTGCATACCAGGAATTTTTGAGTGCCCCAGCAATAAAATTTAATGCTTCGATAACGTTAACGTTAATCCGAATTATGGTCTAAATATAATTTCTGCAGCTTATCAAGAGCCACATATGATTTCAAGAAAGCATTCCTCCAAATATCATTAAGGTATTCAAAAAGTGTATCTGAAAACTTTTATGAATCTCCAAATTTTAGACCTCTCTGAAAAATCATCGCTTAAATTCTATTGACCTGTCTATTTGGGAGCACTACAGCTCGCAATCAATGAGAGAAATTTTCAATTTTTGGACTTCATCATATTAATTAATTAAATAGTAATAAACATATGGATATGTTAAAATAGTCATCATTCGCAAGTATACGAAAATTCATAGCAGGAAAACCTCAGAAAGGAAGAGAAAAATTGATTATGCAATTTCATAATTAGAAGCATGAAACAAATTAATTTATATAAAAATGTAGAATGACAGATGAATAAAACATCGCCTGTGACCAATCTAATGCGATAAAAATATGTCCAAAAATCAAATTCGATTATCTTCATAATGCGCCATTAAACAAATCGCATCGTACGGGAGGCATACAAAAACCAGAGGGAATGTCAATCCAAAAATGTCTTGTGCAATCTCTAATAAAAGTGTTATATGACCTTGATTATGGACCTTGGGTAAGAAAGAAAACGTCCAGCATAACATTGGTGTACAATAGTAACGAAACATCAAACTTTAACGTGAATTCAGCATTTTCACTGAATCTTCGCGTGATAATTGGCGTGTTTTTTGGCGATTTATCGCTAGCGTACGGTTAATAGTAGCTGAAAAAAGAAATTATGGTTTAGATCCGTTTTTCCCATCGGATTAAAAACCAAAATTTGATGTAGAACTATAATTGCAATCACAAAATGACAAAACAAATTTTGAGTCACCAATCACGTTTACGAATTAATCAAAGATGGTAAACAGTGACATGATGAACTTCTTTTTGGATGTGGCTCAAAATTTGATGAACGTGTGCCTATAAATGTTTTAACTGTGCACCGAATTTTGCCCTTCTAGCTATCTTCTTTTCACATTTATCATGTTCGCTTATTTTCGAACAATCGGTCAGACAGATTTTTTCAGAATCGATTTGGCTCTAAATTTGATAAATACTACAAATTTGGTGAAACGACTCTATTCCGAATTTCATCCATCTAGCTTAAAAGTGTTTTTGTTAGATATTTTTTAAATATATTTTTCAAACTCAGGGAAGTTCATCAAAATCTCGGATTTGAAGATTCATCAAAATTCGAATTTTTAACGATAACAATATTTTCTTTATACTACGTATACGAGAAAGTAGAAATCCGTGAGATCTCTTACTAGTTTTAAATATCATAGAAAAAATAGAAGTACGTCGCAACTCCTATTTCTAAGCAAATATATTCAAATTTAATATTTTTTAGGCGAAAACATTTTTTTATTTTTTATCAGTCGACGTTTAATACCCTTACTACTTATTTCGATTTTTCAAGAGCAGCATAAGACAAAAGTCCATCCTGAAACTTTCGCGTCCAATAAGAAATACTTTTTTTACAAGTAGTATAAACTCAAGTAATATTTTTTTGATCAATTGACAGAAAATACTCTGATATTGCTTGCTAAGATTATTAAATCAGGAGGAGGAATCAGAAATATTGTTGACACAATTGGCGAAATTGTCATAAGCGAATGGGTCGAATGACCGGAGGACCATTGAAAAAGCTTGAACAGAGACTTTTTTGATGCAGATGATTAGAGTTATGCTCATGATACGTGAATTCCAAAATATCTATCAAAATCTGAAACTGTATTTAATTTAATTGTATATGTGAAGAAATAAGGCAGAGCTTGTCAAGTGAACATATTGCATTTAGAGTGTTTCATTTTTATTTATTTATCTTTGAGACGACGAATTATCATCATACTAATATAAAATAAAAAAATTAGGAAAGCAAAGAAATTCTTCTGGAAAAATTCTTTTTTTTTTTCTTTCTTTTTTTTTACTGCATCAGAAAAACAAAATCGAGAAAGAAACGTGTATTATGAGCAATTGCTAATATGATAGATTTTCACATATTATCAACGGAACTATTTTTCAAAATATAAGCATTTGCAAAGGCTTAATCTGATGAATATTCGAAACGTTCTAAAATATTAACAAAGGCTACATCATAATTTTATTCAATCAAATTCTTAGATTTTCTGTTCCCTACAGGTAAAATTGAATGAACAATTTAATTAAATATTTGTTTTTAGTATTCGCGTATTAGTTTCGAAAGTCCAGAATTTTCAAACATTTTCCATTTCACGCCGCATTGAACAATTTCAAATATTTTTAATTAAATTGTGTTATTCTGATTTGAGTATTTGAAATACGAGAAACATCTGGAAGCTGTGACACAAAATTTAAGGTCAAATTCAACAGTCTTAACTTTATTATTTTAATCCGAATCCTTTCAAAATTTATAAATAATGAATAGATGTCATAAAATAAATAATAATCGTTAAATCATTTGAAATTTTAAAAAAATGTTATTATACCTGGGCAAAAATGTAGCGATTTTCAGCTGATTAAAAATACCACTGATTGAATTCAAAATGACTGTACTTGAAAATGAATAAATAGCCAATATCAATTACATTAATTATAGTATACTAATATATACATTATATATATATATATATATATATATATATATATATATATATATATATAACATTAATTATATCATACTAATTCAAATGTAGAAGAATAAAGTTAAGTTAACTCGAAAGAATAAGTACTTTATAACAAATTGAAATATGATGCATACATAAAAGAAACTTCATTTCATGGCTTAAAATTTATCCATAAAATAATTGTTAATTAAAATTTAGATTGATTCTATGAAAGCATAAAATATACTGATTCTAAAATATTGCGTCTTTAAATAGAGAAAATAAATAAAATTATCAGAATAAGCAAATGTGATGGAATAACACCGTTAGTCAGGTGTCGCATTGAATACTTTAAAAATTCAACATTTTGATTTTAAAGACACAGATTCCCGGATGTTTAAAATCATGAAATATTGAACCTTAATTTTTCAGAAATATGTTTACTCACGTATCTCAGTTTAATTTTTTCCAGAATAAAAATTGTCAAATTCAAAATATGATATAAATTTATTCGACAAATTAAATTACGAATTTAATTTCCAATTTTTATGCTGCAGTACTTTCTGAATATCACTAAGCCTCGCCACGAAAATTTAACGAATGGTAATGATAAAAAAAAGTTAACGAAGCTAATCAATTCACTAATCAAAAACTTCAAAGCTAAATTATTTTCCCAAAGTATTCTTGGAAGTTTTTTGCGGTATTCTAAAAAATAGACTGTTTTAGGAAAGTAATAATTTGAAAAATGTTTAGAAACACATTTTATATAAATATAAAACATAATTTTTATTAAATATATTCTTAGCTTTTAAGGCTTAGTCATCAAAACAAATCTATGCAAATAATAAAGGAGAATGTGCCAGTGTTGGTACTCTTTTGACCTGGTACTAAGAAATTTGATACAGGTATACTTTGAAGAGTGGAATGCGCACTTTTTTTTAATTAATAATAAGTCAATCCAAGTACTGCACAAGGCTTACAGAAGTAAGTAGAAACAACTACATACATAGATAAAAATAATTGCATATAAAAATAAGGATAAAGACAACATTAAAAAATAAATAACAAAACTAATTAAAAATTGAGGCAGCAAAGGCAATAAATTTACAGAATGAGAAAAAATCCATTTTGAGGTTGACCGAAACATGAAGCGGAGGTGGAAACTTAATATTACAGGCATAGAGATCCACAATAAAATCTCTTCTCCGTTCAGTAAGTTTGGAGCAATCAAAAAGCAAATGTTCGACATTTTGAACTCCACCCATGCTGCAAGAGCACAAATCAGTGTTCGATAATCTAAATTTTTTGAGATAGTAATTGAAATTACGGTGTCCAGTAAGTACCGTGTCCTTTTTCTTAATTGCCACAACCTTCGATTTATATGGGTTGAATTCCATTTTGTAATCTCTTGCCCAGTTTAAAATATCATCCAATGTGCTTTGAGCAAGTTCAAAAATATCATCAAGACATTTGCACTGAAAGCAGATGAGCAGATCGTCCGCGAAGGCTATGGTTTCATATCCTGAGATCTTCGAAAGCCTAGCAAGAAGGCCGTTCATGCTTGTCTTTCGAAGATCTCAGCATGTGAAACCAAGACTTCGAGGACTATCTGCTCACCTTGGAACAATTTTTGAGAAAGTTTAATAAGAATTTTCATTAACGGAATATTAAGTGAGATTCTGACACTGTCCCGCGATAACTCCCGAAATAGTTTTATTTTTTTAAAAAAAAATTGATTTTTAACTCATAAGTTAAAGGATGATTTTATTATTTGCGAAGAAGATTTTGGATTTTATTTATCAATGATGAGATTTTAATTACCTTATATTTTAAAATTATTTTTTACAATTTTTCAAAATAAATTTCTGGATAAATTTAAACTTTTTTCATTGTTTCATCATACATTTTATCACGTGATTTCTTCCATCGAAGGAATAAATATTTTGTTAATTATTTGTGCGGTCTTCAGGTGAAATCAAACAATAAAATTTCGTCATCAAAAAAAAAACCGTGTAGTTTGAAATGGATTACCAAACACTTAAGTTTTCAATGATGCTATCAAGTTTTGAAACTCTTGAAAGTTTCATATAAATAATAAACAAAACAGGTATAAATTTATAAAAATAAAACAGGTTTAATGTTCGTCACAATTTGATGCTTAAAAATATTTTGTTGTGAAAATACTGAAAGTAAAAATATTCATAAGAGATTGCGTTGAAATTAACCAAATTAATATATTTGCTTATCTGTTGGTTCTCCAGACTTAGCTAATAAAAATAATTTAGAAATCTCTAAATTAAATTTTTAAAAATTTAGATTTTCAATTTTGCATTTGAAATTACATTAGAAAGAAACAGCGTAAATTTCCGAAATATTGTAAATAGTGGTTAATATCCTCATATTTTTATATGGAATAAGAAAAAAAATAGATAATATGCTCTTATAAATGGTTATCATTCTGTCAAATACTACCCACCTGTGGTGACTAACTGTTTCACCGGCATAAATGATAACTAGAAAATTTCAATAAAGTGTTTTGAGCAACTTAATTAATAATGTTTTTATGTTTAATTATTAATTAAAAATGTTTTTTAACTTCAAATTAAATAGACATAAAGCTCATATTATATAGCCTATACTTTAGCATACTCTAATTTTTCTCTGTATTATTATATATCCAATTATATCACATGAAAGTTCAGCACGGTTTAAAAATGGATATTGCAGTATTGTAGGAGTCTGAAGCTAAACCATAATTGTAAGTACGCAAAATTTTGAAAATTTTATTAAAAGTCTGTCTTATACTGAAAACTAACTGGAAAATAAGCCAGGACGAAAGCTTAGTAGAAAAACTATGAAAACCCTTTGAGTTTGACTTAAAAAACGAAACACACTTAACATATTTTTTATAAACAGTAGATCAAAAATAAAAAACAAATGATATGTCAATAAAAAAATATTTTTATTATAGTCTGTGATGATATTATGTTTTAAAGTACCTCTAATATTTTTGGAAGTTATATTCGCCAACACGAACCAACCATCATTTGCAAGGTACTTGCCGACTTGTTACTCTCCGTGACAGTAGAGCGAGTAGAATTTTACCCGTTAACTCACTATTTTGACTCGCCGAATTCGGAGTGTCAAATTTAACCTGAAAGTTTTCGTATGCAGTACAACAGAAATTGTTCTGGAGGAATATTTTGGATTCCAGTCTGCTAGTGAAATGTAATATTTTCCCTGAACTTCTTTCCACTACGATTTTTCGACCACTCAGACAAATAAGTGTGCATCAAAATGCATCTTATATCATACTAGTCGAGTTTGGTGAACAGATCATTCTCTGGGGATATTGGTTTTATTTCATTTCATTTAAATTGTAGGTATATAGATGGAACTTGATGTCTAAGGTTCTTACAAACTGTCGATAAATAAAACAAAATAATTTTAATTGTCTTACTTAAGTTTTTTTCATTCTGCGCATGAATCTTTCTAGGGAAGGCCAAACCCATTACATCACACTCCTATCAGAAACGTTAAATGTCCGATTCCTCTCCCCTATAAATTTCGATTGTATTGCAACTTCATTGTTATATTCATTTTGTAATGTATGCATATATGAAATAGAATCCATCTTCAGTAGTTTTTAACAGTGGAAGAAAATCCCGGCACTAAATATTTGATGAAACAAGGAAAACGGTTTCAATTTATCAACAATGTAATCTATTTTTGGAAATTAGACAAATATTATGTATTCAAGAAACTGACAAAAATCGTAAAAATTATTTTCTCGGCTATTGCCGAGAAGAAAGGCATTTATATTTTTAAAAAAAGACAATTTTTTAGGCATTCTAAAAAAAGGCATTCTATTTTTATTTTTTTTAAATTAAACTTTTTTAAATACTGAAACGATTTTATATTCATTTTTGTACAGTCACTTTTGGAAGTCCTTCCAAAAAAAGTAGCAGAATCTAGCAAAATATTTAATTAATTTGGTATCTGCAGGTCAAACAGTAAGGTCTGCAGAGCGCCGGTACACTCAGACGCACATTAATCTGTATACAAATTATAAATAAATTCAAACCATCGTCAGAGATGAATAAAGCACACATTTACATTTTTGAAAGTGCCATGATGTCAAGGGACTGATCTCCCTTAGATAGTTTCACGCACACTGTGAATGGAGCACATGTAAGACAATTAAAGTAATGCCTCCTTAATATATATTAATTTCGAGATATAATGGGCATGGAATTATATCTTAACAATCTGAATGAAATGAAAGATAATCAATATCTCTGAGGAACCACCTGGTTCCGAAGGCAACAGGTAATAAAGACGTGTGTGTGTGTTCGTGCGTGCACGTGAGGCTAAATTTGGAACTTGGAGAATAGTAATGTGTATCTCAGAGGATGTTTTTGAAATCTTAATCAAAATTTTAATAAAAAGTTAAGCGAAATTTTGACATTTTTGCACGATAACTTTCGAAAAAATTGCACACAAATACATTTACGTCATTTCAAAAATTGTCCTTTTAATGAAATCAACTTAATCATCGAATGAATTTCTTCTAAATTTTAATAATTTTTTTTTTTATTTCCTGCAATATATTAGATTATTACTCGAAAATTCAAACAGCTTTCATTGTTTTTTCAAATACTTCATCGCCTGATCTTCTTTCATTGTTGAAATCTAAAGAAGAAACCTGTTTAATATCGGTGTAATTTACAATAAAAAAAGAAAAGTTACAGTATTTTGAAATTTAGAAGATAGATGAACCAGATATTTACGAGTCTGATAGTGATGTGATGTTATGTGACTCCGTTAAAAATCGTCAGGCATATAGAATAAATAAAACTTAAATAAGGCAATTAAAATATTATAGCGTTAATATCTAATGAACAATTTGGCTAAATCGTGCTCGTGAACTTATATCTAAATTTTTGCTTAAATCAAATATAAACAATGTTCCGAGCGAACCAGCTGCTCACCTGAAGCAACTAGTTTTTATTATTTATTTATTTATTACGACAGAAATACTAATTATTATATTATTACTCAAGCAATATAAAATCTCGTGCATCTAATTTAATAAT
>JAPMOR010054845.1:789166-885706 GCA_026543865.1 Argiope aurantia | reverse complement strand
ATATATATATATATATATATATATATATATATATATATATATATAGAGAGAGAGAGAGAGAGAGAGAGAGAGAGAGAGAGAGAAAGAAAGAACATTGGACAAATTTCCATGTTTTAGAAAAATTCTAATTATTTGGCTTCGTATATTTTTTAAAACTCTACAAAACCAAACTTTATCCTTGTAAATCATTTGATAGTAAAGTTTCAAAACTTGTTTTGTTACCTGAAGGTGCATTCTGATAATGATTTTGCGTTAGAACGAAAAGGCATACCTGAAATAAAAGAGAAAAATAAGTAATTTTCAAAATCTATTTACTTAATTCGAATCTTTATAATAAACAGTTTCTGACGTTAGCCATTTATTCAAAATAAAAAATATATAAATTTATTTATAACATCATTGATTGCATGATCGTAAATTGATACAAATTATAGACTGTGAAAGGAAAATTGCTATCTTGAATGTATCACATTTAATTTGCAACAAACACTCTTTTCCATGCGGCTCTTTTCTTCAATGTAGATGGACACTTTTATCACGGATTGAAAAAAAGAAAGAATAATAATAGCTCCCACCCATAGTAATAATCATCTTCTAATAAGAGAAGGGTTTCATTAATTAAGTTTAATTTTTAAAAAATGTTTCTTTGCAGAAAATATGAATTCATGTTAATTTTCTCAATTCCAATATTTTATATTACTTCATTTGCCTGTTTTCTCTCATATATTATTTTTGAGTTCTTTTAAAATTTTGAATTTTAAATATTGGTTCGACGAAACTCGTTTCAAAATATAATCCGTTTTTGAGAATTACTTTATTCATATTTTTTTTTCTCATAGCAAAACAGTTAAAATTCTAGTTCAAATCTTGCAGACATAAAAGATTTGCAATTCAGAAAAAGCCTTCAAATCAGTTTGAATTTAATTGATTATTTTACATCGTAAAATATCAATTAAATTGATGTTGCTTAATCTTCTTATTTTGCTGTCAATTCGGCTAGAATACTTAGGCAGGGCGTAGTTAATCATATTATATATGCAGATTCTTATAAAATGATGCTTAAATAAATATAACCTTGTTTCAATTATTTTTAACCCAAGAATCAATTTTATTGTATTGTATTGTATCAGTATCCCCCAAACCCAGAAGTTCCAAACTCATACTTCTGGGTTAATATAAAACATACGGAACACATAAAAAAACATATAAATATTTATTTGTTTTCCTTAATGATGTATTTAAGAACAGAATAACAATAAATGGCTCTATAAATATGAAAGTTCTAATTAACTTGCGCATGAGCCTGATCGAGCACTATTCAATAAATACCAAAATCATCCCGTATGAAACAGTTGCCCCTTTCCTCTACTAGATTATTCACTTTGTTATTGAAAGTTAAAGGATTGATCAAAAACATATGCTTTCTACAATATGCGGGTAAACAGGAAAGTTTCTGACTAATCCCAGATAGATGAATTCGTAACTAAATGTGACCGAAATAATTGTGATCGAATTTTATGAATCCTTCATAAAGTGAACGACGAAATTTCTAGTTCAAATTATTTTCACGATATCAAAAACGATACAAACATCTTTTGCTTATTTAAAAAAAATAACGAGAGAAGGATATGCACTATGCAGATTTTAGTTGCAGCAAATGCCTTTAAATGCGACGGAAGCGCAACTGCATTAAAGAAATTTCAATTACTTCGCAATCCTCAGCATTTCGAGTTCAGCTCTTCCAAAGAATGTATCAACTCCGTCTCCCGAGTCCCTTTTATCTGAAAAGTATTGCATTTAAGGCTTTCATAAATTAAGATCAAAGAGCTGAGCAAAAGTGAAGCCTCAACTGTCTGCGGAATTTTGAAATCCCCCGATGCGGAATCTTGAGTCAGATCGGTTCTGGCGCTACCCAAACCGGCATGTCTAACTGTTATAAGGGGAGAGCAACTTGAACGTGCGGTTTAATTAGACATTACGGTTCACACGCCGAAATGCTTTAAATGTTTGAGATTGCGTTGGCAGCAACAGACTTGGATATTATTTAGTAGTTCCAAAAGCAGTTCAGCGTGAAGTTGCATTTAAATAATTGTCTTCTGTTTGGCGAACTTATTAGAACAAGGACTCCGTTATGAATAACGATGAGCTTTTGGCGACGAGCCAAAGCGAGAGAGTTGCCATTCCCTCCTGTCTAATAGATGTCTTTGCCGCGCTTCCATTGTACGAATACAATGGACACACAATTCAACAAAAGGAAATCCAAGAGAAAAATAAAATATTACTCAGTAAGAATATTCACGGTAGTGAGTGAAATATGAGAGCTGAAATACAATGCTCACACTAGACGAGCTGCCGGCCGATGAATTGGCGCCGTTTTTTCCTTTTTATTTTTTGTTCCATCCTCCGCTTTGTCGTTTGGCGACATCTCAGTTATCGGTCCATGCGTTTCCCAAAATATCTGGAACGCGCAACTTCCAAGCTGTGTGAAAAAAAAGGAGAAAGTACTTTGTCACGTGGAGGAATCAGATACCGAATGAAAGATCGGCGTGCACTGGCATGTTAAATGACTGCCATTTGCGACTTTCAGAGAATAGGAACTGCACTTCTTCGGAGTAATGTATTCCATACATAGTTTTTCGAAATCGAAAAGACTCAGACACTGTAATTCAAAAAGTGTCTTAACTTGTAGATGTAAAAGAAGGTCTTCGTGATGTATGTGGATTTTCAACCTCATTAATTTAAGCCGACTGTTGGATATACAAAAGGAGACAACGTTCTTTCTGTTTGCCGTGAAACTTCATGAATATATTGTTCGCGTCATGTTTGTTCCTGCTTTTTTCATCTATATTACAAATGAGATTGAGGCATTCTTTGGCAAGCACATGCCGTATACTGCTTGAAAGATTTGACATAACAACGCGCTAGCGTGTTTATTTATCATTGAGAAAATAATCTTTTTGTAAAGGGAAATAATATTCTGTTACTCCAAAAAAAGTTGATGCAATACTTAATGAGATGAAATGATGAAGAAATTCTTTCATATTTCATCCTTATTAGTAAATTTCTGGGATGCTTGAAAAACTGCCGAACAGACTGTATTCTTTCCTTACTCAAAGACTATCTTTCAAGCTATCGAATCGGAGGGTGATAATGACATGCAATTTCTAATTAAGTACATACCAGCCGATCTTTTTTCAAATTAAAGAAATCTATTTTCCCTTCTTTAGAATCTCCGATTTTAAAATGGAGTTTCAGCTTTAACTTTTCTTGGGACATTGTATATAATAATTATATTTATTTCACATTAATTATATTTGGGCTTATATAATAATTTCATTTAAACATCCACTCGCATTAAAATAAAATCGGAATTTCAAATAAATTTTTAAAGAATGTAAAAAGGGGGGGGGTCTTTCAAACAGTCATTTTTAAACAGGTCATTAGTTTACAGGTCATTACGTATTTCATAATTTTAAAAATTGTGCCCATGCAGTTATTATTCAGAGATCATTTAAACTGACAGTCCCAAAAATGTTTATTAATAAGTTAAATAATCCCGAATAAAATACTAAAGTAGCCAAAAAATATCCACTTTATAAACATAATTTAGTATTAACATCTAAAAATTATAATTTTTCACAATTAATTTAGTTTGCTTAAATATAGAGTTTAGTTTTTAAACAGTTTTTTTTCTGAAACCTTAAGTCCCGAGGGAACGAGAGAAAACCCATTAATCATCGATTCTATCATTTAAAGCTAAGCAGATGCTACTGCCTTGAGTCCTCATTGATTTTCACAGTGCATCAATCTGAATTTTTATGGCAGATTGAACACGCATCAACATAGATATTTGATGGAATACGGATTCATTTATGTATCCTTCGATTCCAAACCCGAACTTTAATACTAGAATATCCAGGCATCTTTGAAATGACGAACAGCACTTTACAATTTTTTCACAAAAAAATTATTATTCTGAAAAGATTTTTGGTTCCTAAGGACATAAATTCTACCTGTTTGAACGCCCTCATAATCAAGCATATAAAAGAAAATGTGCAATGCCTTTAGAAAATAGAGGTTCCGAAATATAAGTAGAAAAAGTGGCGCTATCCTAAAATTGTGACAGAAGAAACAGCTACGATAATCTGAAATAGTGACTTCTGTACTGTTTTTGCAATCATAAATATTTTTAACTGTTGTATTTTAATAGCAGTATTTTAAATTCGTGAAATGATGTTTAAAATTACAATTTTATATTATGAGCATGTTTTTAATTTAAATCAATATATCTTAATAATATAATTTTAAGGGAATTACCAGAAATACATTTTTCTTCGTTGGCGCTGTTTTCCTTATATCCATTTGCATTGCGATTCGGAAACAAAATGATTCTTGAATGTCATTTCTTTATTCCTTATTAATTAAAGATTTCCAACTGAAGGAAGTTTATTTTATTTCAGTAATCAATGTTCTGAATTATTAGAAAAGAATGAGCAAAGTAATTCCCAATGTTTCTAAGACTACAAAAAATACATTACATCATATTAATAAATTTCAGACCCTTACTACTTATTTCATTGTACGCAGTCGAAAGCGATATTGAATTTTTCAACAAAATGCCTATAAACCCATGTAATCCCATTAATGCACAGAAATCGTAGTTAGAAACAAGATTAAAACTCGGTGTGAAGAACGGTTGGAAAATTCCTCGGGAACAGCAAAAATTTGATCTGCGTTTTAATCTCTTAACTACCCGCTCTCTTCTAATGCACCTTTTCCTGGGGTCCTTCGCTCTAGAGATGGAAATTGATCACCAGTGAAGCGAAGTGAAGAGAAGAGGGAGGTCTTAACGAGCAGCTTAACATGAATCGCCCAGGAAAGTAGGCTTAAATGGCGACAAGCAGGTACTTCAACCAGGTGCTAATCTGCTTAGGGGGGTTGAATATTGCCGGCGCTTTGTTCCATCACAAGCACCTCGCAGGGGGTTGGCCGCCAAATTTTCAACATCTTCTTCTGAAGAAATCGAGAGGAGTGTCTTTTAGTTTTAAACAGTCGCGGAAAACGGAATGGATGCCTGGATTCATTCGAAATTGAATTCCTCATTAAAACTCCGGGAATTATTTTCGTTCTTTTTTGGTTCATTGAACTGAAAGAGTCTCTCTCTCTCTTCCTCGTGAAAGCAGCCAATTGTGAAATGTGGCACATCTGGATTTCCTGTTAGTTGAAGGATAATGATTGTGAAAGCAGCAGTATTTGTTTTTGCTGATAGGGTCAAAAGAGTTTGATAACAATTACTTTTGAAATTAATTTGGTAGCACAAAAGTTTCCTAGAAAGATATTTAGGTAAAGACATTAAAATCGGAAGTTTTGTCGAAATCAATTCAGTTTGTCAGGAAATTTTTTCTCAATTTTGATTCAGCTTAAGTAGAATGAAAATAAAGTATTAAAATTATTTTTTATGCCTGTGTTTCGATTCTTAATGTTGACTTAAGGCATTCAAAAGAAACTTTCCCCAATTATATCAACATGTTTTCATTTGCTATATTTGATGAAAATTGATGTCTGTAGATTTCGATATCAATTTTACTGCCATAAGATAAACTATATTTTGAATATTTAATGTATAATAAATTCTTTATTAACATGTAATTAACATATTAAAGGATTAATTATCACTATTAACTAAAGTGACAAGACATACCGAATCGGATTGCTGCAGATTTGGAATGTCCACCAAGGATTTGCAAAGAATTCGAGTTATTAATGTTGTTAATGTAGCGAGTTAAATAGCTCATTCGATAAAAATTAACTAGTTTAAATTGACAGAAATCTCAAATGAAAGTAAAATAAATTTTTCTTCCTAACTCTTTCTATATGTTCATGGACTTTCGTTTCAAACGGTGATTTCCTCTTTGACCGGAAATGACTTCAAAATAGATGTTCTTTTATAAATAACCATATTAATCGTATTAAAGGTAATTAGATTTGGACATTACTGAAAACTCATCTTCTGAGAAATTCTCTTTTCTGATCCTTTCTAGACATTGAGTAGATACACTCTTATATATAATTATAGGGCTGGATTAGTATCAAAGAAAAATATATAAAGGATTGCAATCAATACTATTTTTGTTTTTTATCTCATCTTCCGTTCTTTAGTGAAAACTTTTTAATAACTATTTATTTTGTCGTTTCAGCTTTATTTAATGCTACCTATTTATATACTTAATTTTAACCCTATACTTTCTGTTAACAGTGTCCCAGATTTCAAGCCAAAAAAATGTTCCACTCTTTTTGATTAACGCAATTCTCGCTTGAAAATGTAAGAAAAAAAAAAGCATTGATTCAGTCAGTGCCATTTATTTAATGGCTTTATTATTGTATTAAACGTTACAAAAACAATGTTTTTATTCAATATATTAATTTTAACAAGTTTACATTCGAGTATAAGCATGGTTTCAGAGAAATCAGATTCAGTTAATAGAATCAACATTCATATTAAAACAATGCATACAATAAATAACCTTGGTAGAAATTATCTATATATATTAGAACGCTATTCCATTAGGACCTGTTAGTGAATGTCGTAGCATGAAATCCTTCTCAAAAGCCACACTGACAATTTCTCGGGATACATAAGTCTGTTTTCTTTGAGGCCTTTTAAAGATAAGTAAGCTAACGAGTAGACTTCAGTGTGATTTCGCTACAGATATTCGGTTGCTAAATTTGGCAACATTACTTTGGAGCAGGTCTAGTGTACTAATAATGTTATCTTTCCTTTTCCCTTGCATATCTCAAGAAATGGTATAGAAAATGTTCTATTGAAACTGCAGAATTATTGAGACAAAATTGTAGATACATCTCAAACATTAGTATTTTTTTTGTCAGTAAATGAAACGTTAACAACTTATTCTTGTTTTCACTATAAAAATTGACAAAAAAAAAATGAATAAGAAAATTAATGTTATGACAAGGAAACAACATTTCTTATTTAAACTCTTCGCTTGAAGCATACAAAAAATCTATCATTTTTAAGGAAATAATTTTACAACGATACGCATTTTAGACATTGCAATAAATGTTTAATATTTAAATAAAAGAGAAAAAATGTTCAAATGTGCATTTAATGAAATATTTTGAAAGTGCTTATTCTTTAATTTTTTTTTTCTTCTTTTATTTATTTTCAGTACATAAAACGTGACAAGAAAATAATGAATTCTTATTTTGCGAAGCGATCTGAAAATGGATTCTTTTTAAGTAATATTAGCGTAACCCTCAGATCTTTCGTTACATATAGATTGCTTATAAGCAACATAACAGAATGCTGACTGACAACATCAATTATTTGTCAGAATAAATAATGAAACAAGTACATTTAGTAAACAAAATAAATAAGGAAACAAGCAAAAGCAGTAAATACGCATCGAATATATGAAATGACATGCTTTTTGTCACATTTCATTTATTTTATTTATTCACAATATTAGATTCTATTTCATTTTATGGTTGAAATACGTAATACCTAATCATAAAATGGCAATAAATAATGTATATATAACACAAGCATGCTTTCATGTATAAATTGAAAATAGTAATTTTGTTTGCTTGTTTTGCAATGTTCTCTTAAATCCTCGGTCAGAATCCTACTAAAGCCAAATAAATCTGCAGTTATACATTAATAACATCCAATCTAACCATACCAACTATAAAAACATTTACGTGTTTTAGAATTATTATTACAACAACTGAGCATTGAAAGTTCAATGTAATGTCTTTTAAATGCTGATAAAAACACACATTTGCATTCATGCAATAATTTACACCGAAATATTTGGTTAAAGAATACAGCAAACATACAGCGCTTACCGTCGCTTTGTTGAAATATGCAAAAGTAAACGAACTTCAGCTAACTAAATATCTTTACATTACGTAATCCAGAAATTGTGGTTTCGCGGTATGCATTAATTAACGTCCAAGAATAAAATATCCTCAACTTCATTTGCAGTGAATTTTCGCAAATAATTCTTAGTTTCGATGGATGAATCGATACTGGTTATTCCACGACTTAACGCAGGCGATTTCTTGAGTAAGTGCAGCCAACACGCCAAATCGAAATCTTGATGATTAATGCGATTGTAATGAGTCGTTTACACAACCGTTCCTTTGCATATCTTTACGCTGTAGTTTTCATGATGAATGACTAAAGAGAGGGGAAATCAAGGACTAGTGTGATTTTAGTACTTCAGGATTATTTCGAGATAAATCATTATTGATGTATTAAATATGCTGATTTAACTTAATTTTTAGTAAAAAAAAGAAAAGGAGTCGATTTCTTTAATGGATTTAGGAATGCTTTTTTTCTCGCTTTTTTTTTACTATTTTTTCTAACAACAGCTATAATAAAACTTTTCTATCATGGTTTTCTTTTTTAAATAATAGCGTTGAACAATTTTTTATAAAAAAACAATATTGGCTATAAAATGAAATTCGGTAAAGTGAAATCAAATGTGATCGTTGAAATATCTTTTATTTTTCATCACTTAGTTTTAATTTCCTTCTAATGTTTATGTGGAAGTATTTGCCAGTAACGATAAAAGAAATCAAAAATCAATTAAGTGGGCGTATTTTCATATTTCAGATTTACTGCATTCTTAAAGTTTCACCGAGAGAAAGTGATTAGGTTTTTCTCATTTACTTATGTCTTTGTAAACAGGGAACGAAGCACTGAAGTAGTCCCTGTACTTGGGATTTCGTTATATGCATAGATTTATAATAGCTTCACTGGCCTCACGAATCGTATACAAACATTTTTTTTTTTTGCCTAAATATCTATATTGTATGAGTGGTTGTTTTTTAAAGATAGAAAATTAACAAATTTTCAAAAAAGTTATAGCATTAACTCATATTAAGTAGTAAAATTTCTCCCTATTCATTTTTCCGCTTCATTTTCTTTTCTCTCAATATTCATTTCTTACAAAATGTTCTATATATTTTTCATTAGAGAATATCCGTTTTGTTTTAAATTATAATAGTTATACGATGGGTTAACTATTCAAAATTATGTATTCCCTTAATTATCATAAAATTCTCAATTTTCTTATCACTATTATATGTAAATGCAACTCTGGCAGCAGTTCTGATTTGGTTTCCATCCTCGCCATCTCAATTTCTCCGATCTCGAAGTTACCAACTGCATCCACTTATCATTTCTAACACACAATCTACTTTAATCTCGAAAGCCGGCTGGATTCTAGCTCTGGTGAAACCATTTCAGGCAGAACTTCTCCATACAAGACACTAGAAGCCCAATCAGCTTTCCTCTCACAGCACGTTTCTATTGCCTCTGCATGACAGTTTACTACACAAATAAGTAGAAAAAGTGGCCAGTCTTAGGCTATCCAAACTTTTCAAGAGATAACAAAACCAAGAGTGGTTCTATCATTTCATATTGTTCAGAGTTTATTAAAGAAATTATAATCTCCATCATCTTAAAATTTTGGCACTACAAATTTATAGACTTTATGATTTTAGTTGTTTTTTGCTCCTAAATATGCGATATTTTATCAATAAAAATATTTTCTGACTGCGAAAAAAAAAGCCATTTCATCGAGTAGTTTTATCCAGTTTACATTTCAGAGCTCTATTTAAACAAAAGGGAGTTGAATTTAGTGCAGGTACAAAGACACATCCTTTTATGATTTCAACGTATTTACTTATAACGCCACGTGGTGAATGGACTTTTATTATGAATCTCCGGTAAAGGCCATTAGTTATTTACCGGTATCTCCAAAATCAAAGGTACAATTCGCTTACACATTTACCAATTAATATTGCCTTCAGGTGCAAAGACATGATTGAGGCATAATGATGATTGAATGAACTATTATTTATATAAGCCGACGTCCTTGCATAGGGGTAGCGCGTCTTCCCCGTCATCTGGGCCACCTGGGTCCCGGTTCGGGCATGGTTGTTCTTTATTTGTTCTATCTGTGAGATGTTTGAATGTGTCCCCCTGTAAAAAGGGGTTGTGCAAACGAATGCGATGCGTAAGTAGCTAAGACGCACTCTTGGCCCTAGTTGGCGTTATTAAAAAACAAGAGACGCTCTCTCGACTTAAAATCGCTGACTTCATCAGCGAGCTTGTCCATGGATAGTGACATTATAAACAACGAAAACATTATTTATATTAAAAAATAAAAACAATAACAACATTATTTATAAAAAAAGTTGTAATAAAAATAATACATTAATTAATTGAAATCATGAAACTTTCGGTCGTCCACAAGATTTATATTCAGTCATTTCGCACATTTTAACAAGGAGGAAATTGTAACCGTTAATGAATGATGTTGAGTATGTTCCATTTGAAATAAAATTTTGCTTTTCTAATAAGTTTCAGTCATTAATAAACTAAATCAATTATACAATTTTCTCAAATGATATCAATAAGTTTTGTTAAATGAATGCTAATTACTCATTTTTAATTTATCTTATTAAAAATTCAATAATAAAATATTTTTTCTGCTTTTCTTGCTTTGGCTTCGGAAAGTTTTATCCAACCGACTCTGAACAATGACAAAAACTCATGAAGGGCGCTGTTAAAATGAATATGCATGTAAAAATATTGCTTTTTTACATAACTATAACATACATTTCACAATGCGAATTTTTTGTGTTAGCTATAAATAAGCAGATAAAAAAGGTTCTTTCCTTTCCTTATCAATAAAATGTGTGTTCCGGAAAACGTTGTCTGCAGTTATCAATTGCTTAAAGCAATATTTCTACTTTTCGAGTGTCTGCGGTTTTCTGTCATTTTGTCTCCTTTCAAACGATATGCATAAAAAATGCTTGCACAATTTTGCTAAATGAGGCAATACGTCGAAATAATAATGAATTTAGTAATTAAGCGAGAAATAAACTTGCGCAAAAATTTATAAAATAAAAAAATCAACTATTGCAGTTTCTCGTCTATTCACGAGCTCTCTCTGTTCACAGATGCGTGAAGGTCAACCGTGACATATTAATTGCTCGTGTAGTAGTTATTAGCATTGGGAATTCCTCATTTAACTCATGAAGAAATGAAAGAAGAGAAACCAAAAATGCATTCAACTGAATTCTGATATTCCAGCAAGCAAGAAGGCGGGCTTCCACTTTTTCAGTCAGATGAAACTGTATAGTTTCAAACTAACTCACTAAAAATGGATGAGTTTTTTTTAGTCATGTTCAGAAGTCTTTATACTATAGGATGGATGCATTCCTTCTATTAAATAAAATAATATTTTTTAACCAGTACTTATTAAGTCTAAAGTTTTTACTTCAAACCTCCAGCAAACGTTCAATTATGAAACTTTGATGAGTTTTACTTGCTTGCGCCTAATATTCTCAATGCAAAGTCAGTTTGCATGAAGAAATATTATCTGCACTGTTATTAAGGCCGCGGTGGCCTGGTGGTAAGGTCTCGGCTTCGGAACCGGAAGGTTTCAGGTTCGTAACTCGATTCCACCGAAGAACCGTCGTGTAAGGGGGTCTGTTGCACGTTAAATCCGTCATGACCCTCCCGCTGGTGTGGTGTGGTGTGGAGAGGGGGTGCCAGCTGAGTTGTCGTCCTCGTCACCTGACCGCGGTTCAAAATGACGAGGCCCGTCCCAAAATAGCCCTAGTGTTGCTTCAAACGGGACGTTAATATAACCAAACCAAACCTGCACGGTTCTTGAGAAAAGAAACCACCTTCTGCACAAACATTTTATTGTTTGATTTTTTTTTTTGAAATGAATAGCATAGACATCTTTATTTACACTTTCATGATACATAATTTTGATAAGATTTGTGATTTAATATGAAAATATTTTTAGGTTGCTACTCTTCTTATAAACTGTGTCATGTGATTATAACTCACAGAGTAAAATGCTTAAAAGATAAAACTTATCAAAGTTTAAAGTTATCAGATTTCACAAAAAATTACTTTACAACAGTTATTACAACATCAAGTTGTTTAAAAATTTATATCTGATTCATTTTTATTAAATGTAACTATATCTCAATAATTTCAAAGTACATTGCCGGACAAAATCAATTTTTACAGTACCTTAAAAAAATTTCGTTCATTAGCAATCAACATAAACCTCAAACAATAATGAATGAATAAGAAATAAAAGCAGCAAGCAGGTGATGACTGCAGACGCGGGTAAGTTTAATTAGTTTGATACCTTAATTGTCTGAGGTAGAAGTTCCGAATCTTTCCTTCCGTGCACATTGATTTTCCTTTCTATTTCTGCATATTTTTACTTTTACAACTTCACTTTCAAACGTTCCTTTCGCGAAAAGTAGTTTCTAAAGGCTTAAGAATCAAACGGCTGGATTTATTTTAATAATAATTGTAGGATTTATTTTTAGTTTTACGCTTTATTTCGTTTATATAACAGTATTTCCACGTCTGAATAAATAAAAGTAGCAATGAAATAATTTACTTATTATAAAAGCAAACTTATCCCTCAACTTATGATAAAAGCAAAAAATTATTTGCCACGATAACCTACTATTAAAATGGAAAAGGATTTATATGCAGTCTAAAAAATTGTTTCATGGATCTGAAGACTTGAAAAATTTGTTTTAAATTAAAAGCAGATTTCAATCGTGTTTGAACCTGCGTCATCTGATACCGATATTACTAATTAAAAACACAGAATGAGCATCAAAGTAACTGATGGGACGTTCATAGGACGTTGTTATGAGTCTACAGATTAGAAGAAGCAGGGAGTGAGGATATACATTACATTATGCAGTTCAAAATATTTGATTTATCTTTGTCACAGGCCGACAGACATAATGCCAAAAATGCGTTTACCAAAAACTCAGGGAGGTCTCATTAGAATCTTGAGTTCGAATCTTTTGACGATCACAATACTTTCGATACATTTTAACGATACGCAAAACAAGAAATTTCGAGATTCATGTAAATTTCGACGAATATTTTAACGATTGCCGTCTTTTCTTCCTTCATAATATGCGAAGAAGAGAAATAGAGCAGCGGTCTACTAAAATGCCAGCGAAAATGTTTGCTTACAAATGAAACTCAATTTCTTTAGCTAACTTTTCTAATAACAATCTTATACTGAAATACGTACATAATTGTACAATGTCTTGCCTAAGTCATTTCTGCGTCTCAAGTAGAATGCATTTCTCATAGCTCCCCGCATGTCCATTTCCTGTGAGGCACTGCTGTTCTGGTGATTCTTGCTCCTCAACTAAAATAGCCACTTCTTTATGTTTCTGCAGTTCCAATTAGTTTCCAGCCTCATTCGAGGTGAATGGTGAATTTTCTAGTTTCTTCAAAATGCAAGATCATTTTTCGATTGTTTGTAAGACCCCTGCATACTATTTTATCAGCAAAAATGCTTTAAGTATAGTAAAAACATTGTTGTTTAGTTCAAGAAACAACTTAACAAATAACTTGAAGCATTGGCAAAGTCAGTTTCATGATGGAATCCCTGTCTGTTGAAGAGATCCTTCACGACTCTTTGTATGTGTATGTAGAAGATGTTGCACAGGTAAAAAAAAATACGTTAATTGCATCTCTGCTGCCACATTTCCTCTCCCGCAGTAACATTATGATTTGTTTCCTTCCAGATATTGGGACGGTAGAAAGAGAGCATGTGTGGAATGTGAATCTGGGTGAAAATGACTTTGTAACTTTTTTCCTAGAGAGGTCTAAGTACATTTTGTTTAATTTGTTTAAGTGAAATTCTTAGCTAAATTTATGCTATCCTTTTGTCAAGAATATGAGATATGTTATTTCTAGTTCACATCGGAACAATATATTACAATGGAAACAAACTTCTTAATTAATGAACATTAATCGATTCATTGTCGCTGAATGTATTTTCTGAAACCATACCCACTTTAACTGAAACCATACCTCGTGTTATTTGTGAATAAAATTAGAAATCTTTTTCGAGAAGTTTGGATTGTTCCTACTAACGTAAAAAAATTAAAACTTCTTTTTTTTTTATAAAGATGAATGTATTTTCTGGTTTTTACGAACATCTCTGAACACATTTAAGAGATAAAGTATTTCTTCCTTTTTATAAAAATCTGAAAATTCTCCCCAATTATCAATTGAAATCAGCGATTGCCTTTCTTCTTAAGATCTACTTCAAAGGAATAAAATGGTAGATAAATTATTTATGAGATTATTTTTGAATTTAACAAGTACTCTAAATTCTCAAAAACTCCTCTATTTGGAAAAATAAACCCTCGAATGAAACAGCTTAAATATTTTTTTATCATACGGTAATAATATATATCCAAAAAATAGATATCCCATTAACATTTTCAAGAGAAATTTTCCTGACAAAGGCACAATAGCCCTATCCTTTACACGCTTTCATGTCATTGCAAGAATAACGGCTTCCTGGATGAATTTTGAAATTTTGACGAGTTCTAACATTTGAAGATCCTTTTACCTCACAATTTTACCATGCATATTGCAACTTCTTTTCTTTTTGTAAAAAATAATATTTAATTCTTCATTATTAAGATTCAATGCCTCACAAAAAATAACTTGTTTTATTTCCACACTCCTTTCTAATATTTTCGTCATCATAAGTGTTGGCAGATTCTCTGAAGCTACTGATAGTATTCACTTACTGCCACTGAAAGCACAGATACCTTAAAATTTGAATTAGATAACTTATATTGTAAAAGTGAGTGCAATGACTAGTTATCATTAAATGGATTAGAGATGAGCTATCGAAAATGTCCTTCTGTGCGGATGGTTTGCTGTCCACAGCTGAAACGTAATCCGTATTATAACGATTAGTTTCCTTAGCCATGAATGCTTTGCAAAAATGAAACCTCACAAAAAGCATCTTAAAATAAATTTATGAAATTATTATACATAAAGTTATTTATGGAATAATATCCCTTTGGAAAATAGAATGACATCCCACTTTAGTAATCAACACATGGGTCAATAAGAGGATGATCAGTAGAACAATATTTAATCTTAATTGAATTCACCTTCTTTAATAACTCAAAGATTGCGCATCGAAGGAACCGAATGAGCCGCTATTCTAAATCTCTATCAACTCATCTGTTCAGAAAACTGAGTCTTCGCACGAACCAGCTTAAATGCTCTCCTCATAGAATTACAATGGATCTCCAACAAGTCGATGTGTCCGTTTACATTTTGACGAGAAGGTTTCACGTCATAGAAGACTTCATTATAACATATTCCGCAATGCTTCCCCTTCCATCCCTTAAAAGCGCATGCATTCCCTTGCAAGAGATTATGATTCATGCCTACGAGGACAAACTCGAAAGATGAATTTTAAAAGAGTTTTAGCAGCCTCACACCCTTTTACTGTGCAGGTAATAATGGAGGGACGGGGGAGAGCCATTCCGGGAGAAGAGGTCTATCCTTCTGCATAATGGGACAGAGAGAGAGACCGGAAGAATATATTCGGAAAGGTGAAACTCAATTTATTCCCGGCTCTTCGGCTGCAGTAATGTTATGCAATATAAAGTTGAAAAGGGACGTGCGAGTAGCAGCGAAACATGGATTAAATGAAGCAGGAGTTCACTTGGAGGTTTTTTCCAACTGGAAATTTGAGAAAGTCTTAAGAGGTCCCTCGGGAGATGAACTTGTTGAGAAGCTGGAATTTAGGGACATTAAATGATGCATGCCATTTGGGGTAATTGTATTGGTATTACCATATTCTATTTTCTAATACTGAGTAATCAAGTGGGCTCTTTTTTTTTAATCATATGGATAAAAAGAATATTGGCTATGTATGAAATCGCTAGCATTATTTTATTATTTTGAAATAAAATACAATTTAAAGTGGCCTATTATAATCGCAGTGCTTAAGAAAATTTGTATTTAAATAAACTGAATTATATGAAGTTGTATTAATTCAATTACGCTTTTTATTTGAAAATTTTACATTTATATTGTTATATAAAATTTTCAGTTGAAATAATTAAGTCTAAATGAGTGAAAAAACGGGGCATTTGCTTTGCGGATAGAAAAAAAAAGATTTTTTTTATCAACTCTATAGTCTTGTTTTGTTTCTCTGGAATATACTTTTTAAAATGAGATGTCATGAAGTGTTTTATTAATCAATGCAAATAAAAAAAATATATTTAAATACACTTAATTCGAATAAATCAAGTTAATCCAATCAAATTGCAAAATATCAAAAGAAATTAAATATATCTAAGAAATGTTTAAATATTTTCAAGGTTAAATAAAAGCAAGCCATAAATATTTGAAATTCTTTTAAATGATTGATTGATCTTTAAGATTATATAATATGCCATATTAAAAAGGTGTTTTTCCAAATAACGTCACACTTATTTATTTATAAAAAAACTTCTATAATTGAAAAAAAAATATTTTGTTTAATTTAATTGATGCACTTAAAATATGCAAAACTATTAAATATTAATATGTGCGATACTCATGTTATTGTTTTGTATGCTTTCAAAAACTTGTTCGGTAATTGAAATTTTGATTTAAATATCGTAGTAACTTACTTATCGATTTAAATGTAGTTGAACATAAATTATTCAGATATTTAACGATATACTTACAAATGCTTTCATTTTAAGTTATCTTCATATAATTTAAAAATTCAGTCACAATTTATTTATTGAGATATGAAGATATTAAAAATAAATTCGTAAAAGTAAATAAAAAAACGAATAATATGTAGTACAAGAGGGTTTAAAAATATTTCAGAAGCATTATCCATTTATTTCACGTTTATTTATAAATAATTCGCTTTCTAGAAATAAAATGTAAAATATCTTTCAGAGTAAAGCATTTATTTTTGAAAGTATTACTTCGCTTCTTTGAAATACGGATAAATTTATTTAGGATTAGATCTTGTTAAATATGTAAAAATAGCTGTTCATAAATCTTTATACTCAATCCTTAAGCAATATGAAAAGTATAAACAAAAGAAACTGTTTTAAAATGCTCTTCCAGAAATTGTTCATTTTATTTTCAATAGTATAAAAACTATCATTAGTTATTACAATAGTTTTTGTCAATTTAGATTTAATGTGATATTCAATCACATTAAAATAAACCGATAAATCGATCTTTTTCAAATCAATAATTTAGGCAACACTGCTTTAACCTCAGATGGTCTATGTTTCATCATAAGATTTTTGACATAGAATCTTCTCTTCCATGAATCATTTTACAGTTTGTAATATGATATGGGATTAAATTTTAACACCTCATTTTATATAAGCATGCGGGAGAATAGTAATTCTCCACCTGTGGGGATGGGCTTATATGGAAGCAAATGCGAGCTGTTCCAATATAAGAAGTCAGGAATTCAACCGAAAATTAAAACTGCATGACCGTGTTAATTATTTTCAGTCAATATGCAAAGTAATTCTTAATTTGACGGGAAACTTCATACAAGTCAGGTTTGATGGTACAAGTAAAGAAAAGCAATTTTGTGGTAGAGCATGGAATCATAAACACAAAGTGTGACTGTAACCATTTCAATGTGCACTTTGCATTCCAGTAAGAGCATTGAGTAAAAGCTAAGAAAACAATTAACAAAGCCTACAGCCCTGCATTAATAGAATACAAATTCATAACAATCCACACTTTCACGGATAGTAAAAATAAAGCAATATAAGCAACTTATAAACAACCAAACTTTGGTGTAATTAAAAAAAATGTTTAAAAGACTGGCTCCTCGAAACAATACACGCTCCACCAATTGTTAATTATGCAGCTAAATTGTCATGGTACAGTGACCATATACCCAATTAAATCTTTACTTTATGGTTTATATAATGCATCTTTTCTTTATTCACTGATCAAGATTCAACTATAGTTGTAGAACTTAAGTTAACAACCCCATGTTCTATAACAAAAACTCTATCTGGATATGTACGATTCCCCCCTAGACATTTGTCAGAGCAGTTTCGGACTACCCAGTATGAAATATTTAAGAGAAGTTATTAGTTAAAATATAAATGCGAAATTTTGATCAACATTTTTTTATGCACGAATTTTGAAAGGCATCTTTCCTCTCTTTCTCACACAAACTCTTAGATGTCTTTACTACCCAATAACTGTTAGAGGAACTACGTCTCTCCAATTTTGTGATTTCTAACTATAAATAAATAGACAAACATAATTCACACACCTTGAACTTGGGAACGAAACGTACAGAAATAAATTATAAGCCGGAGTCAACTTCTATAATATAATATAATTCAACTAACTCAGAACTAACGCCAAAGTATTGTACATAAAATTTTATGTAGAATAATATGCTGATTAAGGAATATTGTATAACGAATAACTAAGAAAGATCTGATTGGTAGATGTTCAGTACTCCTTTCTATGAATTCTTAATTCGAACTTAGATCCTTTTACAAGGAAGATATATAGGGCATATGCTATAGAAAAAAACATTATCATTAATATCGACTGATTTTTTGGCATACGTAGAGGATATATTATTTCTGCTTCTAACTAGAAACTGGAATTGAAATTTATCATACTTGTATCTTTAGGGTTGCATCGATTCTGCATCATTAATTATTTTACCTCTTCGTTTGTTTTAATAAATAGCTGTTACAAAGGCAAAAGAATTTCAATGAAGATTTATTCATTAGATCCCTAGTAAATTTGAAGACAGAATTGTAGTCTCTCCCTTTCTTGCTTCACGCCATTCGTTCTGCATAGGTCACTGCTAATAGAAGTAACTGCATGGTCAAGAATAAATAACTCTAAAAGCTGTGTATAAATAAAGCCACAGGTCCTGTATTCGAACGGCCTCACAAGTATAGGAATAATATTGTTTTTTCTACTTGATATATTTTTAACATCAAAAACGTTCTTTTCCACTCTCGATCGTAAATATATAAACCTGTCAAAAAATCTCCCATGAATTTCCTAAATTAAATGTGTCTAAATCACCCGGATTCAATCTGATTCCTACTAATCTGTCGACCGCTGGAGCTTTGATTATCAATTGTTGCATATTAATAATCACGCATTTCTTTTATATGTGCCGATTTACAAACAATATATTTCAATATTTTTGAAAGAGTCGAGGGCTTAATTTTTACCCAGAAAAATTAAATGCAACTCATAATACTAATATCGAAGTAGCAAGTACTAAATTTTATTTTTTAGATAAACAAAACCTTATTAGAATAAAACTGAACTATAATATATGAAATTTTGAAAAATTAAGGGTCTGATATGGGAAATGTTTCTTTTAATCTCATATCAAAAGTCAGATATTTATTTTTTTCACCCTCAAAGTTTAATTAGGCAAACCTTACAAAGTCCATTACGCGTTTAGATCACGTCAACGTGCAAACTCTTTAAAACTTTTATTAGTTTCATTTTCTCCTTTATTGTATGTTAGCCAACGCAAAAAAAGTTTAAATGATGTTGAAAATAATCTATTTAAAAAAAAATAGAACGAAAGTGGGGAAGAGATAAATCCTATCACACTGTGGCCAAAATTTAATCTTAAATGCCGATTAGAATTCTATGCCATTTTGAACTTTGAGATGCTACTTATTCAAGTGCGTAATAAAATGCCTTCATTCAAGATTAATGATATCAGTATTTCCGGCGAGAAATTTCAAGAAAATTTAAGCTAATAGAATGAGCTTCTAGTACCGCTCTTAAAGAAGATAGCAAGATAAAATACTCTTTTTTTTTCTTCCCCTTTTTTTTAACGCGTAGCATTGGTATGGGCTTCTGGAAGAATTCGCTGTAACTAGATGCAAATTCGGACCACTGGTACACGAAGCACGAAGTGGTACGTGTCTTGAGTCCACAGAAATATGGTGGTTCATGTAGATTTTGAGAATGCGGGACACGGTGTTCGGAGTCCACACGTTTTCGCTTCCACTGACGTATAAAAGTTCGTAAACAACCGTTTGTGACTGTGATGGCGCTGCCAGCCCTGAATTGAAATTGAGCGGAGAAAGAAAAAAAAGAGACAATTAAAACGATTCTTTTAAGTTGAATGACTATTAATCCAAAAGATTAATTTTTATTGTTTACCTATGCAGATTCTTATCATTTCATTCTTGATAAATCTTAGAATCTGTGTTTGAATTTGTTGCAAAGAAAAAAAAATATTAAATAGTATTTCGGTAATTACTTCGTAATGAAGTAAAAAATGCCTTTTTATACATACTAATATTATATTGTATTAATTACGGCATGAGTGAAGTATAATTTTAGTATAAAAATAGTGAGACAGTTTTCGCAAGATATTAATAAAATAAATAAATAAACGCAATCCGCCCTGCCTCAATAAATGACCGAATTAAATAAAATCAGTTATCACCATTAACCTCACCAATACTTGAAGTCTGTTGGAGAATGCTTGTTGTCGATTCACCAGGAGGAGTACAATCCGCCTTTGTAGATGTACTTAATGCTCATTACTAACCTCCCGGAGAAGCAATAACGCCCTGATTTATCTGGCAATATCGCATACGAATATTTTCAGTTTGAACGAAATATTGAATTCATAATTTTATCCTTTCAAATATTTTTTTATACGAGGTCTAAATCTCTACAATCAAAAATAATATAAAATTAAGTACAAGAAACATATTAAGGTCTTGTGACTGTAGAAGAACTGAAGACATTCAAGTCCGTTCCTTTTTCATCCTCTAATTCAGACAGAATTAAATTTGCAGCGAGAAGTAGTATTACAGAATATCATGACAATCTATCAGTAAGTTGTGCTACGGAATGTTTGATTATATTCAAATTAACCGTTATTTGGTTGATGCCTGATTTAGAATTAACAATTTTGGAAATTATTCGTATGTCCGTCGTCAGTCAATTTTACAAACACGATATTTAAAAACGGAACCAGCCAAATGAGCAAAGTTTTTTTTGTGTGTGATCTTAATCGCAAATCTGAATCTATTCTTAAATTAAATCTTTCGAAAGGATGTAGATTTATGTGAATAATTTAACTCAAAGATGAAATTTACTTATCGTACAGTTGAGAGCAGTGAATCTGTATAAATGTTGAACTAAATTCAAAGAAGAATTTATCGTCTTACGACTTCGTGCAAATAAGACCACGCTATTCAACATTTTATCGATTTTCAGGACTTAAATTTAGTATATTATCTTATTAGTAAGGATATGAAATAGTAAGGGTTCCGATCCCATCTTTGTTCCGATTAGCCCTCCTATAAAGAATTAAAATGTATTCTTGATTATGGTTACCATATTGCGAACATATAAGAAAGTGAAAAACAAAGCAATCCTTCTAGTTATTGCTTGAATATTTAAAAGAATATGAACCTTCATCGGGCAGAAGTTCATTAAAAAAGTACAGAAATCAGCGAAAAAATAATATTCAATGATGCTTATCTTTTAAAAATGAGTGAAAGATCAAGATTCCGCGACTTATCGAAATTAATAAGCATCCACTTATCTGAAAACAGTCGAAATCGGGAAGTGGCTATATTTCATCTCAACAATGGATTAAGAGCGGAGCTTTAGCTGTTTACTTCCCCATCAAAAGATTAACGACGGAATATTCGCAGCAGTATCTCCGCTGCGCACTTTTGATTCAGCTTTGGCCACCCACGGAACTATTGTGAATTTCTCCGCAAATCTTTAACTTCTGAATTGAGTTTTATAGGATTCCACCTACATTCCCATCCATCATGTTGCCCTCTCCCATTTGCGGAAATGGACGCCATTTATCAGAAGCGATGCAGCACACAGTAACATTCCGCAGGGGTGGAAGGGATGCCACATTTTGCAACTATCCAGGACAGCTTTCTTCTACGGAATGGATTGATTTACTCCTGCAGCTTTCCCGCAGAACGCGAGTTTGCTATTGTTGCTACATAGATGGATGTCTTCGGGCCTGGATTGGATGCGATGCTTTTAGAAAATATAGATACTTAAACAATCATGGAAAGTAAAAGAAAAAATGTATTTGGCGGATTTAGTTATCTGTATAAGAATAAGATGAATTCAACAGCTACTCTCTTGAGATATATTTGTTTGATTTATTACGTCTCTTTTCTTACAGAAGCATAATGTTTATATCATTGTACTGCGAACGATTTCTCTACAAAATACTTGAAACACTTCTAATTTTCATTAATGTACGGTTTAAAATGTCTAACAGTGTTAGAAATAAGAACATTTACTTCACTCTTTCTAACAGACGAATCAGATCGAGTTTAAGATTTTTGCATAGTTGTTATTATCATATTCCTGTTTATTCACTATAGGTTAGATGTAATATAGCCAAACTTGGTTTTTCTGACTATAAAATCCATCTATAAATTAACAAGCCAATGATAGTGTGACATTGTGAGTGAAAAGAAGATGTTACAGTAGATTGATATTTTGAAGATTTTTTTTTCTAAATTATTCATTTATATTTGATTTATATAAATATCGGCAATTTAAAATATTAAAGAAAATAAGTGTATGATTTTCGCTTTAGCTGTATACTACGCCAAAAATGTTCCCCTATAGAAAATTTCTTAAGAAATTCTTTTAGAATTTTTATATTTCCAATTACTACATAATTTAAAATATTAGGTAAAATGGGGAAACAGGGAAGGTTTTGTTGAATATTTCTGCAGTATTATTATAAGAGAAGGCAGTGATAGAGAATTAAAATAACGGTAAATGTATTCTATATAAAGTTTCCGTTTAAAGCTGAATTTATTTGAATATTGATTCTTCAAACCTCCACCAGAATTATAATGAGTAGTTAAGGAAGTGTAAATGATTGAAAGGTGCTACACGTAATAATAATAAAAAAAAGCTGATAATGTTGCAAAATTGCAATAAACATTTCGATCTATGGACACACAATAATAATGGTTATTTACACGTTCTTTTGAAAGACCTTGAATATTACTAGACAGTTTCACTACATACTATTGTTTGTTTGATACCTTAAAGTGCAAGAATGTATTTTAATTTGCATCGTTTACCACTCTTTGGTCTTCATTTATTGAATGAAATATTCAGAATATACATGTTATGGTAAATATGGTAAAAGTATGGTAAAAGTTATGGAAAAATTAATTGGAGTTCATCTAACTTCAATTGATTTTTCCATGGGAGAGCATTGTTCACAAAGGTGTCAACAGCTGGACACGTCTATTTGCACCAGAAGCCAGTAGCAAAGAGTGGGATTTTTTTTTCTTAGTGCCTTTACTAAGAGTTTCTTATAGGGATTCTTCGATACATATTGATGTAGGAAAGAGAATTTTATTACAAGCTTTATGTACAAGCAGGAGCGATGAGCACACACACAACACAGAACGACACAGAGCGAAAATGAGGAACATTTTATCCCTGATCTTATATAACATGAGATTTTGATAGGGAAAATATTTTTTCGCAGTGCTAATACAATGATATTTAGATAGGGAATTTCTCTATACGCTCAGGTGAGGGAAACACCGGGATCTTTTATAAAAGAATTTGTCAAGTCAGCGGTATTTTGTCCCTTCATTTGGAGTGTGGGAGCGTGAGGCTTTTAGCCGATTCCGCAATTTTACAATATATATATATATATATATTAGATTGAATTTCGTTGGTTTTTTTTAATGTTTTAATGTTTTTTAATGTTTTTTTTAATGCATCCTCACTAGTTCGGATTAGGCTGCGATTTTAATTGCCATATGCACTCTATTGCAAAAGAAAGTGTTTTAAAACATTTCAGAACGACATTAAAACACTGAAGTCCAATAGTTGCTAGATGAGAAAAGTTAAATTATTTTTGGGAATGTTGAAATCCTGATTTTAGATGAGATACACACGTCTTTGTTAGTTCCTTAATTAAATATAAATATGTTCGAAAGTCCTTCTGCATATAAAGTATATTTCATTCCATAACTTTTAATTTGAAGAGGCAAAACATATTTTAAAATGGGAAAAATAAATACAATACTGCAAAATAAATCATTCATACTATTTAAAAAAGCCACCCTCTTCATAGTTATTTTTATCATTTTCTTTCGCTTCCTGAGTTCAATATTTATTTTTAAAAAATATGCATTTTTACACTGAGTTGCAGTTCGGATTTGGTGTGACTCAACGCATATCTCAATGAACAGCAACATTTCAATTCAATTGGACAAGATAACTAACAATATAAAAGGAATTCAAACAAAATAATTTCAACATTTTCACATTTTTTTCAAATATAGTATAATCCCATAGATGACGGAAACATGCATTTAATTAAGTTTAAATCCACAACATAATTAATTTTCATCAAGGAAAATGCAGTGAAACCATTAAAAAAAGGTACAAAATGATGTGCCAGATCCCTTAATTCTTTAGATTAAACAGCATTAACAATGAGTCTGAATCATTTGGCGAACAGGGTCAAGCGCAATTTTGAATTCTGCCACAATATTCGAATTTCTGACAAAAACGCTGACGGTGCATAGAAATGCAAATTACAGAATAAAACCGCCTTTTGCATTTTAAAACACTTTAAGCTCTCTCTGGGCTCCCAAAACAATTAATTAGATATAAATTGCTTTTAAAATTCTTTTTCCTATTGTGCATCTAATAATTCTACTTCTCAGTAAAATGTAAATTGGTTTCATACTATTTCAATTTAAAAAAAAGGAATACAAAAAAATACGAAAAGAAAAAAGATAAAAGAAAAAAAAACGTATAAAGAGCAGACTAGAGGATGGTAAAAAGATTAAAAACTCGACAGCCACTTTTCGTTCTGTGGATTTTTTTTCTTTTTGCATGAGCATTATCCCTAATGCGACCCTACAAATCCCAAACCCTATTTAGGTAAAAAGAAGGAAGAATAGGGGAGTTAGAGTGGGAGGTTGAGGAAGCCAAAAAAAAATGGCAATACAAATGATGAGTGAAGCAATTTTACATGCACTTAGTAATGAACCGCCAGGCGTTTTCGCCATAACCACTATTTTATGCAGCTTTGGAAGTTTTCTTCGTATGGTGGTTGCCATTAAGACCAGACAAAATTTATTTAATTGGGTTGAAATATTTCTTATGCTAGTATATTTAAGTTGTCTTGTTCTTCATTTCATGCCTCAAGAATGGGTTTTAGGGCTCTGAGGGAAGCCGCTTCATGTGTAATTGGTCTCTTCGGCTCCATTTCCGACTCTGTAAGCCTCCTCTTTTACTTCCTGGGTTTGTTAACTGGAACTGCAATTGAAGAAAGAAGATGAATCTGGTTACCTCTTTACAAAATGTTCGGGTATTAGTTTCCTTAATAACGTTACATGCCATGAATGAAAGAAAAGGAATAACACCAATAAGCTAAACAAAGATGTCTCCGATAATTGCAGGGAGTTCCAAAAAAGGATTCTCTTTCTTTAATAGTTTATTTCATGATGTCAGAAAATATATTAAAACCAATGTTAATTAGTGTTTGCGAAAGCTGCATGAAATATTATAAAGTAACTATGCTCTGTTTAATATGGCACAGATATAAAGAGACAGTTTTACGAAGGAATCCATCTAGAATAGCTTACTTCAATTGAAAAAAAATTACATTTGAATATTTTTTTGGAGGTTTCATGCCCCAAGAGACAAAATGTTGGCTAAAATGTTTCAATCATGCATTTACGTGTCACTCAAGGAAAGAAAATTCAATTTCGTCGAAAAGAAATAAAGATAATTTGTGGGCATTTGAAAGATGAACAAATTGAGGATATTAAAAATGATCATTGATAAATAAAAAAAATAATTCTATGCTTAGAAATACAATTCTGTATGCTTTAAAATAGAAAATGGCAATGGGATTTTATCGAACAACAATGACAAGGCAATGTTTATTGGATGAAATAGGAGATAAAATGTAGACATGTAGTAAGAATATGAAAACTTGTTGCAATGTTTAGACAAGTACACATGTCCGATGTAGCTCAATCATTCAAATAAACAAATAAGTTTGCATTTCACATGAAAGAAAATTGGAAAAATTTTCAAAAAATTCCAATATTATGTAAAAATATCTATTTCGAATGTTACTTAGTACTAAAATGTTTGATCATTGGAGCATACAGATATAATCGAATTATAATATAAGACGCCTTTAAGTATCTTTAAAGTAACAAGAAGCAATCAAGATCAAAAATTCGTATAAAGGGAAATTTGGAAGGTTTTTAAAAGAAATTTCTAGAATATACCGTCCATACAGCTTTAAAACTTTTACGTATTAGCAAATAAATAAAAATAAATCTCCATAATATTTCAATAAAATATTTATGAAACACACAGCCTGCATTTAAAAAGAAGGAAATTTATTTTCTTTAAAAGATTTAAATCAAGATTATATATGACTACTCAAAATTAATTTTTGGAAAACGATAACTTCTATAATTGTGTTTTAAAATTTTAAAAAAATTAATTTTTAAGAAAAAACAAAAAAATTCGTCGAAAAATTACTTTCACATATTTAATAAAAAAATCTATTCTATTGCTCTTACAAATAATGACAGTTTGAAATACAAAACAGGAAAATAGAAAATTTTGACATATGTTTATTTAAAATTTGAGTCATATGCACAGACTATTAATTAAGTCGTAAGAAAAAAAATCAAATTTCTTGAAAATAATGAGTCTACGAACTATGTGAAGCAGAAAACTTTCACAAAATCAATAAACTCTGTCAACCTCTTAGAAAACAATTCATCATACTTCTTCTTATCCAGAATTTTAGCTGCAGAAGCCAGAGAAATACCGCCAGAACTTTGAAAAAAAGTTCTTTGACTTTTTAAAAACGCTTCAGTTTAGAAAAAAAATATGACTTCGTTGTGAAAAGAATATGAAGCAAGATGAGATATATACTCTTTGAAGATTCTCTTTTAGAACAAATAAGAGTATTTCTGAATCTTGGATGAAAGACAAGGTTTTATTGCATGCCAGCAATTTCATGGAACACCTAATTTCATTAGAGTACCTCAAAGTTGTAGGATAACTAACAATTTTATTCTTAAAAAGTTAAAAAAAAAACACGAAGCTTCTTTTTAAAAAAAGATTAGCATTGTTTTGTCAAAGAACGCAGTTGCCGGACTAACGATGCGTTAGAGTTGAAAAAAAAAGATTTTTTTTTTTTTTTTTTTTTTTTTTTTAAAAAAGTTTGTTTTTTTCGCCAATAGCACTAAATTCCATTTTTTTTTTTAATGATAGAAAATAAAAACACTCGTCTCGTGATTCTGGATTAAAATAAGCTCACTTTTTATCCTTTTACATTAGAGTAAAAATAATATTCAATATCATAAGTTTATGATATTAAACATAAAATACACAAGTTCGCAGAGGGTATCAAGTGAATGCAAAAATTTTCATTGATGTATTTTCGATATAAAATATAATCAGAAAAATTATTTTATTTAGTGATATAAAAGCATAAATAAAAGTCCACGAAAATTAAATGCAAATAATTGAATTATTTTCAAAAGCCTATTTATGGTGCGAGGCATTCATATGTGTACATACTATTGCGATAAACATTAATATATTATAATTCCATAAATGTGATATAAATTAAATACAATGATTAGTTCAAAGGATGGATATTCAATGCAATGTAATTGATGATTTTTTTTTTCTAAATATGTTTAGAAATGCTATGATCAGAATGCATTCCAATTAAATTTTAAATCTAATTATATGTATCATTTATATAATAACAAAAAAGTATTTATATAAAACGCAACCATTGCATTGTGTTGCTGTTTCATTCAATAAAAATCAATCAATACAATTTAAAATATTGAAGATTAATGTGTTCCTAAACTGTATAAAAACTGGTTTGAAATTAAAATTTCATAAAATAAATTTAAGCTATTTCAAAATTTACGAGTTCCATTAATGCTTTCATTAAACGAATTGATTTCCTCAAAAAGATGTTTCTGATACGCTCCGAAATATAATCAATTCTTCTTATTCATCTCAGACCTCAATTCTGTTTTTGATTCTCTCGCTTATACAGCAGGTTATAAATGCTTATAAAGTTATATTCTTATACTTGCTTATACAGTTATATTCTAGCAGGAAAGCTTAACAGATAATTTCTTTAGATTCTTGATAATAGGTTTTAGGTTTTAGGTTTTATACTTTGCTTCCTTCCTGATCCTTCTCTATCCTATACGCGGTTAGGTTAAGGAGTGAGGTTTATTGACACAAAATCCCTTTTTGATTAAATTGCGCCAAACGTATACTGTATTTGATGCATAGGCTGTTATACATAAAATTGTCAAATTAAAATCTTATAAATAAGAAAATACAAGTTTGATTTTATAACAACAAAATAATGAAAAATCTTAAAATATTTACGAATATAAAACGCACGGTACACATACTAAAAATATCAACATAAAAGCTAACAAAAGAAAGTTCACTAGATAAATGTCAATGTAACAAAGTAACAGTGAATGCTGAACTAAATATCAGATTTTTTCCCCTTTACGGCGCTGTTTCATAAATTTCAATTTATAAGCAGCATAAAATTTCGAATTAACAACTGTTCAGCTGGTAAACGACTGCCGTCCTTGGTGGTCATTCATTAAGTTTTAGTTTATAGATTCTTCTAGGTCACAATCAATAAAATCCTCGGATTCTGCTATATCTCGAACATCAGGGAGCAAATTATCCATCATCATTAAGTCCGACAATAAGTTATAAGAAGCTGTCGATTGCATTGTTTCTTGTACACCAGTTTCATTTGAGGCTCTAAGATGTGTAAGAAAATCTATATTCTTTGGGTTTGTCGCATTTCCATTAGAATGAATGAATTTCCATTAGTATCTTGTTTGGTTTTTTTTCTTCAGAGGACGCGTTACGTTGCATGATCATCATTTAGTGCTGAAACAGATTTTTTAAAGTAATACATAGAAAATACCAATAATATTTGAATCTGCCTGCGTAAAATTTTCTACAGCATCAATATATTTCTTTCGTTGAAGCAGCTGTTGGTAGACACAATTTACGTGCTACAGCGTAGCAAATGTAGCACATTTCGCACACTTAGTCTCTAGTTGGCAATCAGTAACAGAGTGTCCAACTGAAAGACGTTTAGCGCACACCGTATTTCCTCTACAGGCAGTCTCCAAATGTCTAAAACGTTGGCACTTGTAGCATCTAATTGGATTTGGTATGAATGGCCAGACACGACAATGTAAGTATCCAGCTTAAACTGACTTTAGCAGTTGGGTTTTGTTGAATGCTAAAATTATGAGAATAATTGGCTGGAATTCTGTCCCTTTTCTTACAGTAATGCGGTAAATATGAATTACGCCTTCATCAGAGAAATCCACTAGGATATCAGGATCTGATGTATTCAACAAGCCAGGTTCAGATATTACTCCGGGAACAGAGTTTAAACTTTTATATGAAATATCAGAGATGGGATCATCAAGCAGAGCTTTTGCGTTGAAAATTAATTTGGTTTGATAAGATAGCAAAATTTCTATGAAAAAGTCCCCTGATGTTAGCTTTTTAACCGACTTTGGTTTTCCTCCAATACCAGTAATCCCTTTCTGTATAGCGAAAATAGAAACAGAAGACAAATTTTTGATTTATCGATTTGAGTCAGAATTAAATATCTTACAAATGTATTCAAGCAGTTTGTGTTATATATTCTTTCAATTCCATAATTTCCACACCACAAAAATTTTCCAAAAATCCTCTACAAAAAAAGTGTAATTTAGGCCCAGACAGCAATACCCACCACGGAGCCCAAAGGGGGAAGGCAGTTACTGTTTCTGGTAGTTCCCAGCCTCTGTACTTACCGTAGTGCTAGGCGAAGCCTATACGCTCAGAGTCACCTCCAGGAACTTTGACCACCCTTAACGCCAATCCCAAAATAATTATTCTTTCGCTGTATCCCTAGAAGAATAACCAAACGGTTAGGATATCGGTTGATTGATACATCGGGGACCACAGTGCACATCCTTTCCAATGGGCCACCATTCACGGCCCACGCTTGCTGTCCGAGGAAAAGAAGGGGAAAAAAAAGCGAAAAGCAGCATAATGAGGAGAGAGACAATGCCGGACATTTGGGTACCTCGGGGTCGTGCAGCCTGTCACATCTGAAGAAAGTGTGCCCCTGTGGGGTCAGACGCAATTAAGAATTGCAGAAATATCAAAATGGACTGTTAATATTATTACTTAAAATTTTTTACCTTCCTTTTAACTTATTTTTTCAATTTCAGCCACGATTTTCTTGGAACTTACTATGTTTGCTTTTCTTCTCAATTATAAATTTAATAATGAGTTTTCACATTATTTTTATAAACAGATAACACAAATCAAACAGAAAGGAACTTTTTTTTAGTTATAATACAAAAAAATATAACAGACATATATGTTTAATGGAATATGACTTGCTCTAACAGTGAAATTAAAACATCACTTTTTGTCTAAATAATACCAGAAATCAATCTTATGAAATCTTCAATGACTTCAATGAAGCTAGATTATAGATTGAGTTCTCGGTATTTTCCAGGAGGGAGGATTTAAAGAAATGAAAAAAAAAGTTTTAAATTTCAACATATAAAATTATATCCGAGAAATGTTATTCTTCTCTATATGTATTTCTATATAAAATTTGAAAGATTTTATGGCATAACTTAGTATTAAATTCCATTTCGTTAATACTTCTTAACTCATCTAGGTTTTTATACTGTATTTCATCTACTAGAAATAATAATAGCCATGCAACATTATATGAGATTTGAAAACACCTTAATTGAAACTTAATTCGGTCTTACGACACTCAAAACTAATTCTCTGTAGAATGGTAGCTCTGTAGAATGAGGTAAATCAAGAAATGAATATTCACAACAAAATGTATACGAAAAGATTATCTATATGCAGTATCTCCACTCCATCTCCCTTACGAAAACAAAAGTATAATTTTATGTCACATACGGGGGCCAGGTCTGTTTTTTTTACCCTCCGACGTATTATAAAGAAAAGACCAGAACAAAAGGAATTTATTACCATAAGTTACGAATAAACATGCCTACATTTCAGTATAGTCACCATGATGTTTCAAGCGTTATCAAATCAATCAACCAGGTTTCTTGCCCTTCACTTCGAAGAATGCTGCTGCCAATAGGAGATAAACCTTAACTCGTCTTTGAAGATCCTCATTAGACTGGCAGCTTTGGTCGATTCTTTTATTAGGGAAGAAATGAATTTAATCCTATATTGGGTTATATACCAGGTGATCAAACACGCCCCATTTAAACTGATCCAGAAATTGTTGGATAACAATAATACTATGAGTTTTCCTAAATGAGGACAGTTACATAATTATTCCTCTTCTTTTGCTTAAATGCCTCTTCGCTGTCGTCTTAAAATCTATCAATAAATAGCTGCGTAAATGTTTTCTACTTTCCATAAACTCCAGAAGCAACATCCTGTTTTGGTTTCCAAAAATCCTTAGTTATAGTCTCTCTCTTGGCGAGTTTTTGTTTCATCTTCTTCGCCCTGTTGGCGAGTTTGGGTGCATTCACTTTGATTGTTGTTTTGTATCTGATGTAACACAGAGATGCAAGATCGTTAGGGCATCTTTAAATTTTTAGCACGAATTGCGTTACTATCACATAAAGCTTTCATTGCATTCTAGATCAATCCTTCTGTGAACGTCTGCAGCACTATTTCAATCTACTTGCAAAAAATGTATACCCCCACGAAACTCTCACTTGCCGGGAGGGCCTATTCAATCAACCACGCTTATTTCCTGAAATATCAGCTAAAATTGGCGATCGACATTAGCAGAGACTCTCATTAGAGGCATGCGCAGTCGGCCATTGCGCATTTCCACTTTTTTACCTTTTGTCTGCCTTTTTATCAGTTTGTCTGGAGGTGGGGAAAAATTGGCTCTCTTACAGACACATCAGACGAATTGCAAATTCTAAAAATTTGGTTCCATTTTTCGAAATAAATATTTTTTTTTAGTTTAAAAAGACAAAATCATGTTTTTAGGTATTTCTATATTTAGAGGTCCTGTTTCATCAACCTTAAATTAGAACAAAAAAAAACATCAAATTTAAACGTAAACTAGAAGGGACAAGAAGAAAATTCCATAAGAAATTCTACACTTTAAAAATTATGTTATTCATGGATATGAGTTTGATAAGGAAAAACGTGAATTTGCAAAATATGATCTTAGTAAATTAATGGATGATTTGCTTCATCGAATTCTTCATTTCGGACGATCATCAAACATTTTTCTTTAATCTGAAATTTGAGGCCGTCTGATTTCGTCCCTATAAATAATGCACAATATTTCACTAGCTGTCTTTCCATGAACAGAAAAATCTACATATACTTCACCTATAAATGATGGCAGAGATATTTAGAAAATGTTAGATACTTTTTCGTCTTTCAGAAATATGTTTGTCCCTACCAGAAAGCACTTCAGACTTGAAGATGGAATGCTTCTGGTTTGTTGATTGGTTCTCGCTAACCCTGTGGGACCAGCTACTTCCGCACCGAAGGCAGGAAGTGTTTCCTACTGGAGGTTTTGTACCATGGTCGGTTAAACTCAGTCTTAGTTCCCGTCTATGCTGTCGCTGCTTCCGATCATTCAGATTTTTCCGCGTGCCTTCAGGTGGGTCGGAGTAGCTGTTCGTGGTTACAGTTACGTTTGGCAACATCAGCTCCTGCGAAATAAAACCCCACAAAACTCCAAGTATCTTTTGCAATCCCCAAACATTCCATTTCGTCCTCTGTTGATATTGGCGGCGATAATTGGATAATATATCCTATACTATCATTTTTCCTATCTTAATGCAGTACGTTTGACCAATTTCACTTTTCAGATGATAAAGCATCACACCTGCAATATGATCAACAATGACATAGTTAGAGGAATATTAGAAATGAGCGTTGCAGAATAACAATTCTGTGTTTTAAACAGAAATTTCTTCATGTCATTTTGATAAGCAGACAACGTTGGAAAACATTTGCGCCAACCCAATATTAAAAACCCATAAGAAACAATGTTAATATAAGTTTTCAAATAAGTTAAACAAAATAAATTTGATGATAAAAATGAATCTAAGATTAGAATATAAAAAAATCAACAATTTTCGAACAATTAAAAAATTATTGAAATACGCTTTTCAAGTACATCCTAACTCTCATCGAAATAACAACTTTATTTGATAACCCACTAGACAAATTGCTCATCACGAAACAGAAACCTTGATCATTTCATTCAAACTTTGTCTTTCTTTTTTTCTCTCTCTCTTCTTCTGCGAAAGAACAAATGAAATTTATGGTCTTCCACACCTGAGTGACCCTATTTCATCAACCCTACCTCAGCAATGAAGAAAATCTCCAACGGAGATTTAAACGCGGAGAGAGAAGAAGGAAGGAATAAAAAAAAGAAAATATCCCTTCCGAAAAGTGTGTCGTTCTCGGAAAGGATCTCGAACAAAGAAACAGATAAGTAAAATATGACCTCATTAAGCTGATGGCTCATTTGGCCAGACCACTTCTTATCAAATCACGATCCGTCAGGGCCTTTAACTTCAGCATTCTTGCATCGATCGCTGCAGCAATTTTAAAGCGGTCTCTCTGTTTGGAACTAATCGAAATTAAGTTAGTTTGGGAGAGCTGCGATAATAATGAGAAGGGGTGGTTCCTTTTGTTGGATTCGGTGAAAGAAAACGAAAATAAGAACGTGTGGTCGAACAGGCCAATAAAATGATTTTCATTAAGGAAATATTTTCTTTAACTGGTTAGACTTCTCAACTATTCTTAGTGCTATGTGAGTGAGATAAAATGATGCTATTAACTTTAACTACCTCGTTAACTAAAATAATCGTTTTGGTATGTAATGATTCGATTAAGTCATACATCAATATGTGGTTTACGCTTTCCCTGTTAACATTAATTAAAGCTTCGATTTTCGAAGTGGTTTTACTCCGTTATTTTCTTGTGGATTTTGTAGCCTTTTCGGAAAGAATCTTGTATTAAAAAATAATAAAATGTAAGGCACAAATTGATTTTCTTTTATTTTATTAGAAATTTCCCAGGAATCACTCAAATCATACCATGCCAATTAACGACGTAGAATAAAGAAATGACCGGAACCTCGCGGTTGTCAAACGAGGATCGGAGATATATGTGTATCGATCTTTTTCACTAATGATAAATGTTACTTGCTCTTTCCTTTAGATAAAAGTTGCTGGCATTTGAACAAATAAATAAATAAATAGAGTGAAATCATGAAATAAAAACTTTTAAAAACGTATAACTATAGATTCCTTCGTAAACAGAAACTGAAATTCTATTCATTATTTGATTAATACCAAGAAAAGAAATATTTTGAGAACAGCTACTCAACTCTGCTTAAGAAGAAATGTTCCGATAGAGTATCCACTGTAATCGTGTCATCTCAATAATTAATTTTAAAACTTAAGTGTAATCACAAATTCATTTAAATGAAATAAATATTATTCATTGAAAGATTTCGGTAACGCTCAAAAATATACAAAATCTAAATTGTTATAGAGCACCAACTTTTATGATTCACATTCAACATATTAATCTTAAAATTTAAAACTAACAATAAAAATGCTTCATAATTGTATGATAAAATAGGAAATTTATAGCTGTTTCAAATGACTGGTTTACATAAAGTTATTTTAGGAGCTTTTCGAGAAGTAAAATGTTTCGATGAAATTAAAATATCATTAAAACGTTTTTATTTGCTTAAATGTTTAACAGGAAACCTCAAAACTGATATTCAGATTCTTCACATCAATTCATTTATTCTCAGTATTTGTTCTTCACATAAAAAAATAATATTAGAACCTGTCCTGAAGAAATAATTTCATTACAAAAAGAAATATTATTAGAATGATTTTAATTTTCGAAATAAAAGACACTCTACCATAATATTCTGATAGTCTGACAATCATCTACCTTCTGATCTGACAATCAAATAATTCACACTTAAGATCCAGTGAAGATATTCCAAATTTATTGGGCAGGAAAGGGGCAGTCTGGAAAAGAAATTGTGACCGAGAGCACAGTTATGATGATAGCGAAAGAAATTTTAGGAAGTAATCAGATAATGATATATATATATATATATATAGTCATGTTGTCCATAAATTAAGGATAATTCAGAGCCACGCGGAAATCGAACTCTAAAATACATATATCACTCGTAGAATAATTACACACGTTTTAAAAAATATATGCAAATTGCAGGAAGCCACCAGATGACATCGATAGTACGCCACAATGAGGAGAGTGTAAGAGAGTGATCGCCACAATGAGGAGAGTGTAAGAGAGTGATGTATAAGGAATACTGGCAAATAAGTAAAATTGTTCACAAGTGCTTTATAAGCCTTTCAGTGCAATAACTGCATAATAATGACACAAAGAACGCATTAGGATGATTTTTTACGTGGTAGAATTATCGGTCATCTGGAATGTGGGTGTACCCAGCTGGAAGTATCCGAGGAACTTGGAATCGCTCAGAGTGTCATCTTCAGGCTTTGGCAACGATTCCAAGATGATGGTAATGTGAGTAGACGTTAAGTAGATGTTACAGCACAGGTCGCCCCAGAGTTACAACATTACAGCATTTGGCAGTTTCTGCCAAAAGAAACAGACAGAGCACAGCATCAGACCTGTCTCGTCAGCCCTCTTCAGTCAGTGGTACGATAATTTCAAGGCAGACAGTGTACAGACGCTTGGGGCAGATTGGTCTATATGCTCGTAGGCCTGTCAGATGTGTTCCACTTACTGCAACACACTGCCGCCCGCGGTTAGCCTGGAGTAGAGAGCATATATTGCAATAGAGCATATATTGGACACCGCAAAAGTGGGCTTGTGTGATGTTTTCCGACGAGTCCAGGTTTAGCTTGCAGTTTGATTCTCGTCGGACTTTCATATGGAGAGCGTCAGGTACCCGTTACCACCAAGAGAACATACTTGAACGACATCGTTACAGTGGTGCAGGATTGCTCGTTTGGGGAGGAATTATTCTGGGTTCCAGAACTGGCCTGAATGTTCAAATTAGAAGAATAACAGGCCAAATCTATCGGAACATTATTCTGGAACAACACGTACGGTTGTTTCGGGCGCCATGGGCGCAGTGCTTATGGATGTCAACGTCCATCCGTGTTTATGAATGACAACGCCCGTCCTCACCGTACAAACATCTTAAACGAATGCCTTCTATTGGAGAATATCACCCGTATGGACTGCCCAGCATTCTCATCGGACTTAAATTAAGTACAGCATGTGTGGGACATGCTTGGCCGACGAGTTGCAGCCGTCAACCACCTCCCTCCTACATGTCTACCGTAACGTCGGGGAACATTGCTTGATGAGTGGTGTAATATTCCCCAAGATCAGATCGATAATTTGATACTCATCATGCCTAGGCGTTGTACGGACTGTATTGCATCATCTGGGAGACATACTATGTATTTACCATCATACCAACCATGCAATATTGGCTTTTTTAAATAGTTTTTTTTATTTTGTAATTTGTTCCAGGGAGCAAAAAAATATCGCAAATTTTATCAATGATATATATATATATTACTGATCAAGACATCTTTCAAAGGATGTTATTATTTGTGTTCAAGTATCAACGTATAAAGATTTTCTTGGTGAAAAAGCATTGATTTCTTTTTTATACCTAAAATATAATTATTGATTATATTTTATCTTAATTATTAATATTATATCTTTACATATATTGATTCCGCATCTAATATTTAATATTTATCCTTTATTTTTTCATATGGAATTACTGTCTGTGTGTAATGGTTTGCAAAATACGTTCATGCCTTTCAGTTGAGAATGGACACTTTGAATAAAAAGAATCCATACTATAATACAAACAAATGCTACAATGCCAATTTTAGTTTAATGGGTTATCATGTGGCAAAGGGAAGAGGTATGCATCGAAGGTGGAAGGCTTTAGATCATATTCTGTGGCTGTATTCTTTATCAATACCAATCAAAACTCTTATACCAATGCGGACTGTAGCAGATAATTTCTTGATTCTTTGTGGCAGATTACTGGATGTTTCCTCCAGGTACTTGCGAAATGTTGGCAGTTTCTGCCAGAAAGCTAACACTGGTATTAAATTTCTCTCTCAGACAATGCCTTAAAATGTCCTTCGATCATCTAAGCAACAAAATAAGGACATTTTTCTCTTTTATCATGAATTTTCGGTAAAAAAACATTCCAGTTAGTTGTTTTGGATAGTATGTTACATAAAATAAAATATATCACATAAATAAATGAACGAATAATACATTAATACAATCACAAATCACATGCATCCGAGATTCAAAATTGAAAACAAATGTATATATAATTACTCATAGGATCTTAAAATAAGCAGATCCATACAGTACATTCACAAGATGTTGTCATACCAGGATTTTTATTTCAACATACCTAATTTTATTTCAATTCAAATACTGTTAGATATATCTTTAGAGAACTAAATTATAGTAATGATAGCACATACCAATAATGATACAGCATAGAGTAATCTAACTGCTCCTGAGGGTTTAGTAAATGATTATATACTAGAACCATTTTCATTAAAACCTTCAGACTGTATACCGCGGAGAGCTCAGAATTCAACCAATGAAGAGCGGTCTTCCACTAAGAGTTATCGACGTAATATCTTTGGGCTCATTGGCGAAAACAATTGCGCTGAAAGCAATCATATATCTCTATGGAAATAATTAGTTTTGAAAACGTATTCCTAACCTAACTCGCTCATTTTGACTTGAAATTGATAATCAGCATTAAAAAGATGAAAATCTGTTATTTTAAAAATTGTTTTTTTAAAAATGAATTCAAATATTATATATTCTAAATATAGCTCTGTGCATGTGATTGCCGTTTTTTTAAAATGGAGCATTACTAATTAAGAATTTTAATTTAATTCATAATTCAGTGTTAGTATGAGTATGTCATATAGCTCATGTTTATATATATATATATATATATATATATATAAACTATGTAAAAAGAGGAATGTATGAACCATTTTGGCTTCAGTTATATTTATTACTTTGACATATCTCTAGTAAATATGCATTAACAGATTATCACACTGAATGGTAAATGAAGCAATGGATATAAGCAACAACATAAAGTTTTTGAAGATTTTTTTGCCAATGATATATTTGCTGTTTCGTACAAAAGCACAAATACTTAAATTGATTATGAATGCTCAAATTTTATTATTATAAATGATATTGTAACATTTTATAAATATCCTGCTGCTTTTCACGCAGAATTTTTCTTAAAATCTTCTATTAATGACAGTTTTTGTGCATTTTGACTTTTCCACTACATTTCTGAATATAAAGAAGAAAGTTTTCTGACAAAAATTAATGAATAACTACGAAAATTAACATTTTAAAATGTTTTTAGCGCTTTATTATAAGATTATGAAATAAAAATGATGTTTTGATCAATTCAACAATATAATGTTGTTCATACAGATAAACTACAGGAGTAAAGGACATTAATTTATCAACAAAAATTCAGCAAAATTATGCCAGAAAATATATGCAAATGTTTTACAATTCCAAAATGAAAAACGAATAAAAATGACCTATTTAATTTCGTGAACAGTTGTACCAAAGCGAAAATAAAGTCTACTGACTTAATATCCTCACTAATGTCATTAAAGATTAAATATATTTTTATTTCCATGGCTAACTGTAAGAGTATGAGAGAGGAAAAATATCTGCTTGTTCGCAAATATAAAGAAAATGCCAAGTGTGCTTTTATTCCCATTAAGAAACTGAAATTATTAAGTATAGAAAAATACTCGAATGCAATTTATTTTCAACAGATATATTTTCTTACAAGAGGGTAAAAATCTATTAATATATATACCTATCGGTTAACCTATACAAGAAAACTGAAATAAACTTCTCTTTCCGTAACATTGTCAGTTTTAAAATGGATCTCCTCAAGACAGAATTATATAAATATTTCCATCACTATTGTAGCAATCACCATACGCATTTTATAGTGAAACATTTTGCAGTTCTTTTTAAACAATCCATGTTCATTCATTTCGTTCCCTCCACAATCTTATACTTTTATTTCTACGGCAGACCATCATATGGCATGCATGAGCCTTATTCACACAGTTCATCAATTCTTTCAAAGATCTAAAACAATGTAGAAACACACATTCCCCCACTCCCTACCACCCACAATAAAAAAACCGCAAGTTCTCTAGCGTTCTAATAGATGGCCATTTTCTATTTAATGATCTCTTAACATGATGTTTGTAATACAGGAAATAAAAAGTGGCGAGAGGTGCGTGTTACAGGGTTGATATCAGTTAATGGGCTTCTTGTGGAAAAGAAAAAAGTTAAAACTAAATGGTGAATTAATGAATATGAGGAATGGGATAATGCGATTCTTTTGCATCTCTCGATGAAAATAGAAACTTTAGATGCTTTTTAATTAAAAATATTCGAAGATTTACTTGCAAGATGCGTTTAGTTTAGGCAGAAGGCAATGCATGGAAATGATTTTAATTTCATCTTGAATTTATGATGTGGATACGAAGTGAAATGTCCTTAACACGACTCATAACTTTAAAACGATATTATTCGTTAAAGTATGAATTACTGAAACAGTTTTGTGAATTGACATCTAAAGCCTCATAAATGGAATAAAAAATTTGAAGAAGAGCTGAATGTTTTTAGAATGAATCATTCACTGAGTGAGTGAGAGTGGTATTATGTTAAAATCAAAAATTATATTTAGGTATCTACATTAAACTTCATTTTTTCAATACAAATGTTTGAGATTTTCAGTATTTTTGTCTTTTAAGTTCGTTGTTTATGTAGACTTTCTAATTAAGTTTTAACAATTATAGAACAAAAGATGCAAAAATGTCATTAAAGGATGAAATAAATCATTTAAAAAACATTGGTGAATAATTCTTCAGATCATTTTAAATAAGAAATATAAGCTTAGATCCCATGACCTTATTAAATTCGGAAATTTGTCATCGAAGCATCCATTTTCTTAATCATGTTTCTTTTATTTCATTTTTTAGTCATTCACTGTTGAATTATTGTATCCTTACATTAATTCCAAAACAAGATTTTACTCGCTTTTTGATATTGAAAAATCAATAATAATTTTACGAGCCATAGAAAGAACATCTCTGAAGCATCTTATATACTTTTCTCATACGCTTTATGATACAAGCACATTTTCTTCTTTAACAAATATCAGAAATGTACATTTACACGAAATATTATCAAAGAGTGCTGATATCATCACCTGTTAATTAAATTATTATGAATTCTTAGCTTTCACTGTTGGCCAGTAAAATGCATCATTTTGCGAAATATCGTTCGACTTACATTTATTTTATTATTAGAATTTAGCCCTATTTTACAGGGAAAAGGATTAACTACACGTTATAATGTTTTAACTTTTGGAGATCAGAAAGCAAAAGAAATTGCAAAAGAGTTTAAACTACAGAAAAGTTTATACTACAGAAAATGACTTCCTTATTGATTTATTAAAAAAATATTTTAAAAATTATAATATGTTTTAAATTTTTATTTGATTATTTAAAAAGGAATTGGAAGATTTTTTGCTTTTCTTGCGGCAAGATTATTATTAAAAGCTGAATCTATGTATCTTTAAAAATGACTGAAAGAAGAATATTGATTATAAAGAAACAAAAATTGTAGAATGTATCACTGTCTGTTGCAATTTCAAAAAGTAAAAATAGGGATTGCATAGAAATTTACAAAAATGTAACGATATTTTTTATATAAGTTACGATATTCCAAAATTTATTGCTGAACAATAAGCATACTTTAATACTATAATATGGACAAAGAAATTTTCGTTTCGAATTTCTGCCCACATGAAAACAGAGAGGACAAAAGAAAAAAAGAAAACAAATCAAGGTACTACAGAGTTGATTTCAATTGTTTTTAACATTCGTCATAAAACTGTTCGAAGTGAAACTGTCGAAATGATATGCACGTACAAAGCCTCATGAATTGTGGTTTGACGACTCGTTCGCAAATCCAAGGCATATTGACAGTTTCTTGAATGGTTTAGAAACCTCTTTTTCATTTTCGGATTTTAAAAACTGCATCTCCGCGCAATGCTTCAGTTGTGAATAAAAAAAAATCTCATTTGTAGTGAGTTATTGCTTTTCTAAAAATTATTTTACTATTAATATTTCAAATAAAGCTCAATGGATTTTATTTCTGTGAAATTGAAACCCTGCTGCGAACGTAGTTTTCTTACGATGAAATTGTTTTTTATTACTATCATGAAAGAAATTTTGCACGTTGCGTTGTAGATTCAAAATGTGAATATATTACGTCTTTTTTCATTTATTTTGGAAAAATCTTCCGATTGATAGATTTTAAACAAATTCGTCTAAGAAAATCTATTATGAATTTCGTTCCCTTTACAAACAATTACTTTTTTCTATAATTAAAAAATGCCGAATTTCAATGGAAAGTATAGTGAAATGTTAAAATACTGCAATTTTCGCTTAGAAATTTTTCCGGTATGTAAACGTATTGTAGACTAATAAATACTTTTTTGCTTCAAACTCTATAGTATCTTGCAGTAACGCAATCTTGCTTTCCTACCCATCTCAATTTGCAATTAATAAATAAAGCAATTCAATAATATCCTCTCTTAAGATGAAAAATTCAAACAGTGAAAAATAATAGTAAACAGTAAAAGACTTAACAATAAAAAACTCCTTTTGCTTTTTATGCCATTCTCCAATAAGATCTATTCAAACTATTTAAAGTTCATTCGAAAGATTTATAGTTGCCTATTCTTGCCTTCCCTTATTATGAAAGGAACAATCCGTCAACCATGTGACGTTACGACCAGGGAAGGTATTTATATTATCAACATTATAAAGTAATTTCGTATTATCAACTATTATGAAACTCTAACAGCGAATGCAAAACGAACAGAAATATTAACAGCTCATTTCTGCCAAATCCGAAGAGGAAAGGTGACATATGTTGTTAGACGCAACTAAATAATAAACAGAAAGATAAAAATCTGTTGACACTGTATCTGCAACAATCATAGAGAAAAATAAAACATGAACGTGCTGCTTTGTCATCTGCTATAACTTCCCTAATCAGAAAGGAAATTAAAATTTCTACTATTAGAGTTTTTAACTTCCTTTCCTCAATAACAACCGTCAAGAAATGTAAAAAAGTAAAATTTTCTTCTCTATATAAGGAAACTAATGGTAGAAACTCTTTCAATAAACGAAATATTACATTGCAAGGTACTACACTACACATTCCCCTAGTACAAACACGATAAAAATGAATTTTTAAAAATTTAGTCTAAAGTTGAAAATAAGAAATTCTTTGATTAATGGTGTATTACTTTCATAATTGTCCTTAAATATACGCATTTAAATTAAGCATGTATTACGCATTTTCAAAAACAATATTAATATTAAAAAAATCCCATATCAAAAAGAAATGTATTAAAACTTATTTCAATCTATGGGATATGCTGACAGCAGAAAAGAATTTGTGTGATCAGTTTTATCAATAATGAATCTAATAAATACCAAATAATACAAAGATTTTTTTAAATTACAAATGTATATAGATACCACTAACCATTTCATTTTTCAAACAAAATTTTTCCGAAAATTCCTTACAGTTAATTAACTTGGTTAATTGTTTAAATACTTAAACAATACTTAAGACATTATTGACTCTATTACTGCTCTAGATGCAGTTAATTATATATTTAGCACCCAAGAACAAAACTTCAGTTAATTAAACTTAAATGTAAATTCAAAATAAATATTTGCAATTCTTTTCACAGAGTTATTAAGCAATCTTTTATCATTTATCAGAATTGATAAAGACGAGTATATTTTTCAATTTTTTTATAATGTGAATTTCTTTTTGTAATAATGTTTCATTTATTCAACAAAAAAATAGAGAAGAAATGTGTCATTTTTTTGCATGGAGATAAAAAGTTAAAAGAACGACCCTCAAATATAATATTTTTTTGATTCATTCAATAATTTATAAAGTAGGAAAATTATTTTTATTATAATTTAAGATTAACATGCTTGGATTACTGAAATTTTACAGTTCGTAATTCTTTGCCTTTTGACAAGCTCATTGGGAGTGGCTTAAATATGTAATGAGCTTTTTTAATTTAATTTAAATCTTAATTCATTATAAATTTCTTAAATGGATCTTAAATGAGCCCCCGCTAACTTCATTCTAAAAGGGTCTCCTATTTCCAGATCCAATTCCCATTTTTTTATTTAATTAGTTCAAATATGCGTTCTAGAAAACTGATGACTTGCATTTTCTCACACCCTACTCAAAGGGATAAATATCCTTTCACTCGGAGTATCCACACATACTTTTCAAAAATACATGACGCCCTCCCGAAGTCTGCATTAGTCAAAGAAATGCCTGTAAAAATCTTATAGTAAAATCACAGAAGGGAAAAAATTCTGTCATTTTGCTCTTAGATCGCGAAGGAAATATACGTCAATTTATCATCGTTTGTTCCTTGTACATAATATGCCTCCAGTGGTGAAATAAATAAGTTGTCATTTCAAAAATGTCTTCTTTTTGCTGCGCATTTGCAAAATTATGTTTACATATATCTAATGCAGTTATTAAGGACTTTTATCCCCTTGCTCCTAGCGTTTGAACGATGTCGTCAGCAAGTTTATCAAGCGCGGGTTAGAAATAATTAAATTAAAAAAATTGGGAATTGGGTCAGAAAATGGCAGAACTTTTTATAATAAGGTTAACTTAGATTAATTTAAAATGAAAATTAGGGAATTAGATTAAAATTAAATTAAAAGATCCCCTTATTTATACACACACACACACACACGCACACACACACGCACACACACACGCACGCACACGCACACACACACACACACACACGCACACACACACACACACATATATATATATATATAATAAAGCTCAGTGTGTGTGTATTGCAGCCGTTATAAAGGCCAGACCATTGGCACATATACACCTTGGAGTCCAGGAATGTGCAACTTGAAGTTTTTTAAAATTTGTAATTAAAATTTTAATTAATTAAAAATTAAGCGAAATGTTAGCGTTTTTCCGCTATAACTACCGAAAATGTAACAGCACAAAATTGATTTTTATATCATATTAAAATTCAAAAAAATAATCTTTCTAGTGATATTAATGTTTTAACCAATAAATTAAATTTACATTTTTAATTAATTTTTTTAAAATAATGTAATTATATTTTTCAACAACTTATTTCGCACAGAATAAAAATAAAATTTCAGATCATTCGAAATTAAACATATGAAAATGTAATTTTCAGCTCGTCACTGTATGAAATGAAATAAATATGAAATATATATATATATATATTTAAAAAGCAAACATGAGGAAACGTTTTCTGTGATTTTTTACAATATCTATAATACTAATTCAATGTAACAGTTTTATTTAAGAAAAATATGAATTAATGTGAATAAGATATCTACTCTAATCGGAGCCCAGGAATTAATCTGTAAACCTTTGGTAACAGACATACATCTGATAACAAATGATCTAAATGATTATATTTTATGTAAATTGAATCAATGAATGCTGATGAATTACGAATCTTAAATTTTTACATAGATCCTCTGCCCTTTGAATCATATTTAATAAAATATTCTCGAGACGCTAAAATCTTAGATAAAAAGAGTTGCACTCCATTCAACTAAATCACTAAAGCTGATCGCTTTATGAAAATTTCAATACCACTATTCCTTAAAAACGAGTGATTTTAGATTACGTGATTCTTCTAAAGAAGCCAATCATCTCCCAGAGTTTCTCAAAAATGATTGGCCTATACTATGAAAATGTTGATTGTTTTAATATTGTAATATTCAAAACTTAATAAATCGGTCAGATTTGAACGCAGAAGTTAGAAAATTTATTTATTTATTGCCAGCATTTTCTAGGAAGGTGGTTTTAAGAAGCTAAATTTTGAAATATTTTTTGGCCTGCTCTATTTTTTACATTGTAATGAAACAAAACAAACACAACATGTTTTGGAAATATAAGAGAAAAGTAGGAGAAGAATATTCTCACTAATTAGGAATAATAAAAAAATGAAGAGCCTATTATCGATTTCAATTGCTAACAAAAAGTATAATGCTATGAGTTCTGTCTTAATGATCCTTCCATACGTTTAGATCAATTCCTTAAGTCTTTACGATCTTAAAACCATTCGGCAATTATGAAAGATTTTATCTGCTAATACATTTGCATAAAAATGTAAAATATCTCTCTAATTTCACTTTTCAAGACAAAAAGAAAAGAAATGGGTCTGCTTTTTCCTCGAAAGATATTCCAATACTGATCATTTTCTCAGAAACTAGCCAATTACAATCTCAAAAAGAATGCGATCCATTTTCCAGGAATTTGAGATAATGACAGACTCGGATCTTCTAATCATCGAATTATTTTTTTTTCCTCATCAGAAAATATGAGTCTTTCCTGAGTCCCGATGACGAAATTGCTTCTTCATGAATTCCAGTCTCAATTACGTGAGATGATTTGATAACCCTGAGTGAGATAAAAGCAGATTTCTTCAGAGTAAAGATAAATTTCTATGTCAGTGCAACTGGGATGGTCTTTATGAATTTCTTTGTACTAGAATGAAAAGGGTAGTGTTAAAAGCAAACTAAAGTTGGTCTGATTTTAAAAAGCATAAATTTAACCATTGTCGAATTTTTGTATCCCTTACAGACATACTCTTGCCTTTACTCAACAGTTCGTTTGATAGATTGACGCTAAACAGTATTTAAAAGGAAATGCTCATTGGCACGTATGAATCATTAGTTTTTATTCTAATTTTAATAGGCCTTTTTTATATTACGGTTAAGAAAAATCTCAAAATATCCTCCTTAATCGAAGATTAGAAAATATTTACTTATCCCAAGGATAGGAAATTTAATAGTGGCAAACGCACAATGACAGCAGTACGATGCTGACAAGACATAAGACATTGAAGACAAAAAAGAAGACATAGACGAAGTCATAAATAACTGAAGCAGTAACACTTCTGCTGATGTTTAGAATGGAATGATTTATTGAAATAAGGCTATCTAACCCTACTGTTGTCTTTGTTGAAAGCTGCTCTATCGAATTCTGCTCTTCGTGAATTTAAATCCTTATAATTATGATTTGATCGCAAAAATGAACGAAATAATTTGTAATGTTTGGTACTGAAATGTAGTAGAGATATCTAAAGTGATAGACTACTTTATCCAAACCATTAAAAAAATAATTTCAGATATTATGGGACTCTTATATTGCTCAAAAGAAATTGTATGCTACAATGGTGATTACATAGTAGACCCTAAAGGCATGAAACTATTATTTCTTTTGTATCAATAGTATTCAATGATTCTTAGTAATAAATTTTTTGCTTTTTTATATAATAAAACATAAGCATCGAAAGATAATCCTACTTCCTTGTAAGCCTTTAAATTTCAATTAAGTAGAATCCTTGAAGTTCTTTAAAATAGATTCCTTCTGCTAATTTAGGAAGAAAATAACAAAAGGGGTTTTCTAAACCTAATCAAATTTTTGAGAAAAAGGATTTAAAGTTATTTTGGACCACCTACTTAATCCAAATAAAACAACATGTTGCATAATATTTTGAGATATAGTATTCAATATTGCAAACATTGTTTAATATCATGCTATGCTGTTCAGTGCATGTATGCTACTAGAGAACCTTGTTATACCCCATTAACAATAATCCTATACCATGTATGCTCTGTTATTACAATAGGATAATAATAGATAAGGGCTAGAACGTAGCTAAAATCTTCATTGCTATACTATGCAGCTACAGCTATGTAGAATTAATATGCCTAGCAGCTTTCAAAGCTTCCCAAAATTGGATATTCATTCTGATAGCATATCTTTTTCAGAGGTATGTTTGAATCGAATGGAGAATGTTTGAAAATGTTGAGCGGAGTTTTTTTCTCTTCAATCTATTGCACATGTGGGAGATCCAAATAGATCACACCTCTTAGCAGAAAATCATTCAATTCTCGCCTTTCCTTCTGCTTAAGTGTCCCGTTATCAAGTCGCTTTCACATCACGTCCATGAATGAATCAATCAGTTAGTTCACTATTTGGGGAAATAAACTGACCAAAAAATGGGTCGAGTATTTTATTATCACAAAACTAGAAGTAAAAATCGTTCAGACATTTATAAACAGATACTAAGAGAGAAAATATTCAGCACATCTGATTAGAGACTTAAATACTAGGATTGCAAATAGAAGTAATAATATTAGTTCATTATTTTATAAACAATATATAATAATAATATATTATTTTATATTGTTTATCATAGCAATATATTCCATTTAAAATGTCTTGTTTTTTTATATAAAGTATATGCTCACTGCTTAATATGAATAAAAATGTTCTCAAGTAGAAATTTAAATTAACAGTCTTCTGTCATATATTACTTTTTTAAAATATTTTATTATTATTTTTATTGTTAAAAATGTTTATTCAATGTTCGTACTTCTTTTTCAGTTCGACATTCACGAGAAAGTTTTGCATCTTTTTTTTTCAACCTATAATACTAAATAAAGATTTTATTGCTTCTTAACTTGTATTACACAGTTTTATGTTTCCCAGCAGGCCTAAGTCACGCTCTTACCTGGATGAAATGTTGGGAAATCTTATAAGATATAATTTAAGAGACTCGAGAGTAATTCCTGGACGATATTTCTGAACAGTATTTTATGTTGGAAAGTTAAAGATATTTCAGGAATTCCATATAAAGGATGATATCATCTAATAGTACAGCTTCCCCACAAGAGAAACTTATCTGATTACTAAAATCGTTTTCGACATCTGCTCAGATCGGAAATAAAATGGAAATACCAGATTATTTATTATTTATCTTTTCATATATCACTTCTTACAACTGCTGCATTTGCGAAATTAAAACAATGTTACTGAGCGAATAGCTTTTATAATCAATTCCATAGTGCTTAGTTTCATATTAACTTTAGCATTCTTTTTCTGGCATGCACGCATATTGTGGTCACTCATAATACTAAATAGAAAACGATTCTCGCATAATACTAATTACACTTAGCATGAGTAAAAACCCACTACCTTTCGCAAGGCTTTGTTTATAATAGTTCCCATTGATCTGTTGTTTCAATGGGCTTTTCCAAAATTCAACGTGTCTCTATATCTTTCATTATTTTTCAAATAGCCTTTTGGCAATCGATTATAATTGCTTAGTTTGGTATTTAAAAATTCTACATAAAAATATGTTTATATTTAATTAATTCGCTCTATTTAGAGATTTGCTTCTGATAATTTGCGTTTGAAATAGAAAAGTTTCGGCCATAACTATACTTCATTTGCTAAATATTTATGAATTTGTTTTATTTATGTTAAAATGCATCATAAAATAATTTTTTATTTGAAAAGATAAATAAAAGTATAAATAGCGATTCTTATTAAGACTCTAAAATGCAATTATATATATATAAAGTTCAGGGTAACTTAAAGTGAACAGGATTAAAAAGTGTTCTATATTTTAACAGAAATATATATTTTCTGCTTCAGGATTCGCTGTCGTATTTAAAATTAACAAGAAGCTATATAACCATGCGTTTCAATACCACATATGTAGAAGAGGATTGAAAATACAACTTATCATTGCTACTATCCATTTGCTGTTATCGGCCACTATTAAAGACTACAAAAATCAAATTTTAATTGTTAGGGTTAAAATTTAAAAAAAATTAAAATAAAAAATGTCATTAGAAATTCGCAACTTATCTTTTAGTTGCACAATTCTAAATCAAAAAGAAAATAAACCCCTCCTTTTCTTTCCAGAAACAAAGTTGAAAGTTAAAATTCTGTCATTGCCTACTTCACTGTTGGTGAATCTTCAACAATGTTTTCTCAGATGAAAAGTCCCTTGCTTGCGTAATAAAATGACTCGTCAAAGGCTGAGCGAAATCTCCGGCAAGCCGATCTGATTCATTCTTCCTCCAAACGGATCCTTCGTTATTCCATTCACGCATGCAACAACAGAATTCTCTTCCAAAGAATCCGCAGAGGGACCTGCAATCTTCATGCCATATTTCGTAAAAAGAATATCTGCAGTAGTTGAAGAATTTGATTTAATATCAAAATGACAGACCGAAGAGCAGAATCCATGAATGGAGCCTTAGAAATTCCGGGAAGAAATCTTACATTGAATTTTGTTAGTTTCCACAGAATAGATATGGACAAACATTTGAAACGAGAACCTGAATTTTATATTAGCTCTTATTTAATATTTATATACACTTAAGGTACTTTTCATATATGCTCTGTGCATTCCTAATCAGTCTCCGGGTTTGAATTTCTTATGTTGATTCTTCTTGTCTTTAAAAGCTCTTATTTTTTACTATTGATAATTTTGAAAGCTCTAGGCTCTATTTCTTTGGCTCATTTGTTCTTTGATACATTGTTATCTAGAAATGCTATAGCATTGCATATCTACTTATTTTTTCCCATCAACTACTCATTTGCATATCGCTTTAGAATTGTTGTGAGGAAAAGTCTACAAAGTATAATAATTTATTTTATCTATTTCACAGCGGATTGTTCGCATTACATTCGAATACAGTTTCATCGTTGAAGAGAATCGTTTGACGTTAGGAATTTAAAAGAAAAATATATATTACATTTAAATATTAAAGAAAAATTCATTTTGTGCATTTTTTTTCCAGAATTCAGATTAAAGTCTTTTTCAGAATTATAATTGAGATAAAATATTTCAATTTAATTCTGAATAAATAAAAAATCGCTCTTTAAAAGAAATTTCTTAAAAGTTTATATCCGTAGGCATTTTCACCAAATAATAGTAATTCAGAGATTTCTCAATAATTCTGAAGTAGCAAATATTAAAATACAAAGAAATTTTTTTCATGTTTCAATTTTGCAAAATCCAAAATGTCACTCCAGGGATTTTGCAAAGACACGAATAACACATTTTCGCATAAATATTTGACAACTATTAAATGTTATTACTTTCTTCCATTGCTTTTAGATTTATATGACTACTTCTTTCACTTATTTATTCATGAATAAAATAAATTTTGTCTTTTTGGAAATGCCACTTCTAACAGTTGTTTACGCATGCACCGTTTTTTAGGCATTTTCAAATTTCCTTTGCGATTTAACGTAATTAGATATTTTTCTTGCTTTCTTAATTATATAATAGATTAGTTATTTTTACATGCATTCATTTTATTCCCTCTTATTATTTCATTTTCATTTGTTTTCTTTATTTACCAATGACTTGTAATTCTTTTATCATTTGATAGCTTTAAGTTACATTTTTTGAGAAAAAAACATTTATTAATAAGTTGAATAAAAAGTCAATGAGGTTAATACTGAATAAAAATGTACTAAAATGAATCCTGAAATAAAATATTTATGCCCTCTCCACACTGCAAAATAAATATTTCACACTATATTAACCTTTTATTGGACATTGCGTTTTAAACGTGAATGAAAGTTCAGGTTTGGGGCTTAAACCCAATGACACATTTCAACTACTAGTTTCTCTATCCTACAGAACTAGCTTTTCTTTCAAGTATTATTCTTCGTGCTGCCAAATTAAACGTTTATTCGTTTCATATTTCTTGAGGTAATTTGATGAATGTGTTCATATATTTTTGTTATTCTATTGCGTGCAAATTTTTGTGTTTGCTTTTTTTTGTTTTTTTGCGCATTAAAATTTACATGTTGCAAATTTGTTTATAAACATTGTCTTAAAGCAATGCGTATATGTTAGAATGTTTGCATATGTGTGTTTGTAAATTTAAAAAAAAAACATTAGAGAAATAAGTGGCAATACTTCGGTTTTTTCCGTCTCTGAATGCATATTGTGCTCTAAGTTGGTTGCAACTTTGCCATTCAAAGTTCCGTTCCGACTAATCGTATTGCCTTACTTAAAAAAAGAAAAGGTCAAACGCGGAATTCGATTTAAACCCATATCATAAGGAGCTATGCAGTTTTTAAAAATAACAACCAATAAAATCTGAACGATGTAACGGCGTTTTAATCATGTAGTATTATTTAATTTTAAAACTGTCTTTAATATTTTTATGCTTATAATTTCATATCTTAGATTCAAGGCCAATTTTAATATAATATAAATGGAAAAACTAATTACTCACGACATTTTTACTCAGTATTGATTTATAAATACGACTATTTTTGAATAAGCTGGTAAAAGAAATCTCAAGAGTAGAAACCATATATTAGATAGTGTCTCTAAATCGAACCTATACATTTTTCATTTGCATATTAAAATATATATACTAAACGCGGTTTACTGATATAAAATTATACAGTAAAGGGACTTGAGATTGAACTGTGTAGAAATGTCTCCTTCCATATGTTCAAATTCTCTCAAACAGTTATAATTTTCGTTTAAGAATCTCTTGTCAAATTACCACATACCTTAAGGTACAGCAGAGCATAAAACGTCGGAAATATTGAGGCTGCATGTTTTGACTGCTTCCATATTTTCTATTTCAAATAGATCTTCAAATTCATCTGTACATCATTAATAACTTGTTAATTAAGTATAACTTCTTTATGCTTGCAAGTATATAATTCTACTTTTTTTTAATCTGATAAAAAAGCACTGAATGTTACACTATTTTAATTAATTTTGCCATTTAAGTAGAGAGTATAACAAATTTCTAAAATTCTTTATACAATCTATAATATAATTGCATATCATTGGATTAATTATTTATAAATGTTTAGAAGATTTTCCAACGTATTTCAAAGATGGATGAAACCATCGGACAAAAATAAAAAGATGAAGTAGTTTGTCATCGAGATTATTATTGAAACATATAAGATCTGGTAAAAATAGAATACACTAAGGATATTCATCAGTATATGATGGAAAAGAATCCATATTCTTCACCCTGATTTATTGATACAAAATATAAAATGTGATTTATCAAAAATGTATATAATAATCAAGAAACATAAAATGTATTATTACAATTAATATTTTGTAGCAGTTAAAAATTAGATTTAAGGCTCAAATGAATGAAATACCTTATCTAATGTCTGTATGTAATGCGCTTATAGAAATTTTTAATAATCAATAGAATGGAAAATAAGTAAGCCAAGAAAAATTAAGGAAGAATTTTTCAAACAAATATCAGTTACTGGAATTCTAAATGCTGTTATTGGGACGAAAAGCCACAAAACAATTAAATGCAGAAGGTTACGTTTTCCATGCAACTCTGACGTCTCTTGAAAAGCTCATTTATGTATCTACTTTTTGAATGCAGTTCCATCACAGATTGTTCCAAATCTTTCTTTTTTTATTATTTATTTAATATTTACATCGTATGAAAAAACATTGCGCTTCATAAAATTTCACAAAAAGAATAACATCTATGCTACGCATGTTATTCTGCTTATCTATTATTAGCATTCTATAAGACCAACAGATTCATTAAAAAGGCTTATAAGCGTACTTTTTAAGAAGATAAACAGTATTGAGTCAAAAATTAATAGGAACTTCGAAATAAAGAATATTTTACTTTCGCAATTTTAATTTATAACGAAATAATTAACTTTATTTATTCCATTATAAGTGGGACTGTCGTTTGATAAATTATCCGAAAAAATAAAATTTAAATTTGATTAAAAGTAACTTTTCTTTAGATTCTTTTAAAATTTATAATTCATACCGCATGAAATTTATTTTCAGCGTATTCATATTAGCAACTTTAAAGAATAAAATCTAACATTTATTCGAAATTTAGTTTTTTAAAAATTAGAATTTGTTATTTACTTCGTTTAAACAAATAATAGAAAACAACCTGAATGTATTAGATTTTTTAATGTCATTTACCCACATAAAATGTGTCTAAATGCAAGCATATTTAGATGTGTATCTTTCATTAAGTAACTTCAAAACAAAGAAATTACTTTTCATTGATATTAATTTGCAAATAAATAAATAAATAAATATAAAAAATATTAAAAAAAAGTTGAAATTCTTTAAAAAAAATCATCTTTTACCATTCAGGCAATTTGAGCCGATTCCATTCCACGTTGGAATAATGTTACATTCTGAATCTGAGGTGTACACCTATTCAGCTTTCTATCATCTTTTAGCTAATTTATGGAAAACGATAAGTTCTTAAGGAATGCTGCGCATAATTTGGGTGTTGTCTTTGCGATTTACATCCACAAGCTGAAGCGCGTGGCAGAATGCCCATTTCCCGAGAGCAGTTGTTTATTTCACTTCACAACTAATGGGTTCTTTTATGGACAGAACAAAAAATTGTAATAAAAATCTTCAGCTGGTATTATTCCAAAAAATGAGCTTATGGATTTGCAAGCATAATAAGCCCTACCGATGATAAAGTTTTGTTACAAATATTTCGATTCATTTAACATGAAGCATGAGTTAAGAGAATAGATAGGTCATAAAGCATACACATACAAAAGAAGTAAGCATATATCATAAAAGACTAATCTGTGTTTTAAAAAGATTCTTAACAATACATAAGATATTGCTAGTGACAAAAAGCGATTGAATAAGGCTGCCAATAAATAATGCTCTATTCGTTTGTTTTAAAAGATCATTATTGATGTTGTTCATCTTAAACTACATCTACACATATTACAATAGAATGTCATGTTGATACAATAGATAGACGGAACACAATCAAAATCTATAGACACAATCAAAATAGCACTAACACAATTTCTTAATAAAGCTCTGTAAGGTGCGCTTGGATATAACTGGATGAGACTGAATGCATATAATTTTAAGTAATATAGCGGCATATTCAAGAATGTTCTAGAAGTGTAAAGAATATTCTGAAATCCCAAATAAAAATAAAGAGAAATTTTCGATAGCATCATCTTCGGGATTTGAACAAATGAGCTGCCTTACTGAAATATAAAAATATATCTCAGGATTAACGTGTTTGAGACTGTCTTGGCAATATATGCTTATATCGAGGGATAATCAGGCCGTTTATTTAAAAATATTAAAACAATGTGAAATCCATATGCAATAGCTATCAAAATTTGTCCAACGTTTCTTGCCTAAAAATTAAAGGTAAACATTTCTTAAAAAGTATGCTCGGATGATCATCATTGAAAGTGTTAATCTTGAACGGCATCTTTATCAGTTTTAATGATGATTAAATGCAAAAAAATTAGAGTATGAATTTAGTCATCACATTTGCCAGAGGGAAACATCTCAATTGTTAAAGAAACATTGAGGATCATTTTAATATCATGAGGATCATTTTTCAGATCTCTTTCAGAGGGATGAGGCAAATAACAGAAACTTAATGTTGAATTGTAAATATCATTAGGAATGTACACTATTTTTTCTGCCAAAAATTGATGCTAAATATCTTCTGAACACACATACTTTTGAAAGAGATTATTTTTTTATTTGTAAGATATTAATTAGATTCCCAATCTCATCTCCTATACCTTAAGAAAATTAGAATCTAATATAGAATATTAATATGAAATTGTTTAAGATTAAGAGAAGAACACATGTCCATTTAAAAAGGCCATCTCTCAAATATCTAGGAATATTATTAAATAAAAAGCTAAATTGGATTTCTCACATTCAGAAACAAAGTTCTAAGGCTGTCAGCTAATATTAGAAACTTTGGTGTAGTTCCATGTGGGGATATACAGCAAAAATTCAGAAGGTTCCAATATCAAACAGTCACAGAGAGGATGTCCCTATATGGCGCAAGCGCATATTTTCTCTTAATCTCTCCTAGAATGAAAAAAAAATAAAATGCTTTTAATACAAAGGATCTTTCCCCTTTATGTCACTAGATAATATCGAACAGGACCACCAGGAGCTTTACAAGTATCAGGTTATTACAAGTATCGCGCCGTTACACACAAAACCACAACAAGAACCCGTTTACATCAATGCCATATGCATAAGAAAATAAATTGAATTCGAAGGTTTTCTAATCCAAGAGAATTTGAAAAAAAAATTAAAGTATTATTATCAATATTTCATTATTATGTAAATAGAAAACCAAATCTCAAGAATAAAACCCTTCGATGAGATAACACTCCTACATTCTGCACAGGCGATTCTAAAACAGAAATATAAACGAAATGCTCGTATTGCACATTTAGAGATATCATTAAAGTTCTGGACAGGTAATGGAAACTTTAAAAAAATCTTTACATTATTTCAGGCTGAAATTTTAGGACTGAAAGAACAATTGTTCGAGAAAGCGAAGGAAATAAATAAATTAAAATCTGGACATACGCTCTCTCGATTTTATAGGCGCTAAAAGGTCTCCTTACCTACATCAGTTTGTCCGAGATGTCCAATCCAGAGACACAAAATCTTCCTAAGGTGGATCAAAATACATGTTGATATTCGGAATAACGAAGAAGCTACTAGTGTCTCAAAAGCAGTCATAAGCGAAGGTACATCGGCGGAGGCTTTAAAGCCTTGCCGCGAGCTTAACCACTTGCGTTGGTAAGGAATTCACAGGTGCGAGTGCCAAAAAAAGTTGAGTGTGACTTGCATCGAGACCACACAAAGTATCCGATAATTTGCAGAAATCGGAAACATATTTATAAATTCAAAATGAATTAATTTTCAACCTAAGAAAGACTGTGCTATTGTATAAATTGTAACGACACACGATGACGACACGGGTGGCGAACATCTCGACGTGCGTGGCACATATTTCCACCGCAAGTGGTTAAATAGTATCTACAAGGAAATGGCATAACTTTTGTGACAGTGGATTTCATACACGACTTGTTTATGATAACAGTAAAACAATCAAATTACTAGCACTCTCCTGGGCTCGTGCAGAAGTCCTGTTTGTCACAAGACACGGTCTTTTCCATTTTTTCCCTTATTAGATGACTTCTGCTCTTCAAGAGAAATCAACGACAACTTAGCTTTTTACATTTTCGAGGCCCTTACAGAAGCATCACCTTCGCTACAAAGACTTTAATACAAACGAGTCCTTAGAAACCTATCATCAAGGAAAAGAACCATAAACATGACTAAATGCATAATTGATAATGTGTAATTACTCCAATTAGAATAATGATATCAAATTTTTCCAAGCAATATTTTAATATTCCCCGAATTTTCTTCATAGAGCCTCCTTAATCTTTTTATAGCATCTTATTTTCACGTAATTGTTTTCCACCTTATGTTTGAATTTGAGACATAACACAGCATTTCTTATTTTACTTTGTGAAAGATATTTTGAAATGTTTTACTTTTTCATTCATATTGTATGTTGCCATATTCATTCATCTGTCATCATCATTGTTGTCATTTTCATGCATAATCAAGTTTTTGCCATTTGTTTCTTGCTATTTGTTAGAGTGTTAAAGTTATATTTTTAAATAAAGTTCGTCTATATCTATGCCAAATTTGATGTGGGACCACATGAGCTTCCGAAACGGAGGTGTGGTGCTGTATTAGGATTAAAGCATGAATGCGGAATTTCAATTTGGAGGTTTCTTTTAATTGGAAAAACAGTTCACTTTTATATTCACTGAAATATATAAAGTTGTTCAAAAGGACAAACACGAAATGTACGCAGAAGGAAGTTGTAAGTGACTAAACGAGATCGATATAATTATCATGTGCCCGAAACAGATAACGCAATTGATTGATGAATATATAAATATTTTTATCTATGTTGCACGCATGTAGGGCACATAAGAATATAAAATGAAAGAGCAACTGCAAAAGGACATGTACACGTTATGCGAATGATATAAGTATTTGTTTTTCAACAAAGCAAATGATAGGAATCACAAAATATGTCCACATGATTTAACATGTGGAATATTGTAGTTAAATTACAAAGAGACCATTCATTTCGAGATGTCGCTTATAAATTAGGAATTTTCAAAAGAAATGCTGGATACTTACAGAAAGTATTTTATGAAACTGGAGCAGTTATTAGGTATAATTTTATTTGGTTGGCCAAACCTATTATTAATGGGAATCACCATGTATACAGATTACAAATGAAAGAAGAAATAGTCGAATCAATCTCTCAAAACGGCAGAAGGAATATAGATAAATACTTAAATCAGAATGTAATTCCTGACGTTGGCCAGGAGATTATAGTGTTTCTCTGTATCCCTTCACGTTTGTTCGGAAATCAGCTTGATCAGTTTCTTTTGGATAATGTTGCAAAATGAGGAGATAATGATTTGTAGAGTGAATATGCCATCTGAATTGATTAACAATGACGAAATACATCGTTCACGGAGGAAAGCTGATTTGATTTATAGGTTGAATCAGCACATAAGGTGTCGCTAATTTTTTTTCCATCTTTGTTGACCATTCCAAAAGTACCTACAGAACAGAACGCCGCCACATAACCCCGGTATCCGTGACCATTCTGGTCACGAAACGGTTTGATGGGCACATTATGGGAATTTTATTAAATACCAAAATATTTACAGTAGAAAAAGCGAAGGTAACTCTGTACAGAATTTACCAATATATAAGAAATGATAATAAAATAGAACAGTTAACAAGCATTTTCAACATTGAAAAATCGAAGAAAAAATATTTTATAATAATAATATACAGAAAGATAACATTTAAGAAAAAAACATACATGAATTCTGCGTTCACTTGTTAGTATGACATAGAAGATGAGGATGCAGTTATTCAAATCAAATGGAAAATAATATGATTAAAGGTAACAAAGAAAAAACTACTTCAGAGTGGTTTAGACAGGGACAGTACTGAACAGGCTTACCTAAATATAAGTCTTGATCAGGAACGCCATGAATATTTTAACTTATTACCAAGAGAGTCTGTTGTTTCATAGACATAATTTTTGTGATTGCAATAGAAATTATTCCATCGTTCTACTTTATAACGTCCTATGTCTTAATGTGGAAAATATAGCAGATCTTTTAGAATAGGAAGGGATACATCGAAAGTTGCAGCCTTCATACTCATTTGACCTTCACGCATCCCATCCATCCAGCATGTATGAGGTGACTTTGGAAGGATATGGAACAACGTAATGTACTATAGCAGAGAACAAAAGGATCTCCTGTAACTTAAACAAGAACGGCAAAGCTTACCACAATTTCTTCAAAATACCCAGGACAAGAATATGCGCAACTGATGCACAAAGAAATGACCGAATACTTATGAATAATTTCTTATTTTTTCAAAAATCTTAAACTGACTCAACTTTATTTGCACCCAGTTTCTCCTGTAATTTTAAATAAATATGTGACTTTCCGGAATACATTTTCTCCTATAGGGATTTATATTTTTCCCTTTTTTCACAGGATTTTGTTTGTATTTTATATTTGTAAAAACGTAAAACTATTGTTAACACATAATACTTACATATTGGTGCAATTATCATGTGTTCATTTAAAGCCTGAAAATTATGTTTAAGAAGCAGATATGTATGTAGAAAATAAGTATTCAGAAATTCTCTCAGCATTTAAATAATTAGATCATTAACTATTCGTTAGATACAGATGTACTTTATGATAAATGAGGAGATTTCCTAGATCACGAGCGCTTTATCTACAAAATCTTTTATAATTAAAAGCTTCAAAATGTAATATGTTTGTACTTATTAATGCCACAATATTTCAAAAGTATTTTCGAAATATTGTGGAATAATCCCTTTACTTCCCCAAAATTTTGCAAATTTAGAAATCATAAATGCCTAAAACATTTCATTCTCTATGACAATTATTTTATAATTACTTACTTATTAATAATTACTTATTATAAATGAATTTAATCTGTAAGTGTGAACACAATTTTACGAATATTTGAAACTGGTAAGTACTCTCTGGATTCGAAGAAATCCTGATAGTTTTGTTTCACACATTTCGTCTGGATAGTAAAACAAATTCTTCCTATTCCCTTCGAAGCTACCCCGCACCATAAACTTTTATAAAGCACGCTCGGCCTCTCCTCCACACCACCATGCATAAACCAACAACTTCAATCCCATTTCATTTCTTCCGACGTAATTTTTATTCAAATAAAGTCATCCATTATGAAGGACTTCTAGCAGCAAATATAACAAGAATCAGTCTTTTCTTTTCAACCGTTTCTTTTTCTTGCCAACAACAATAATGCGGAATGAAAAAAAGTAATAAAAAGAAACACAACACAACAAAGAGGCCCTCCTATTCTCTCCTGAGGTGATTTGTGTTGCTACGTTTGCGACTTCAAAAGAATGAAATAAATATGAGACGAAGCCATCGACATGTTTTTGTCGAGTTTTCTTGGAGAATACAAATTTTACGCCCCTCTCCCTTCACTTCCTCGAGCCAGCCATAAAAAAAAAAAAAAAAAAAAAAAAGGAAGAAATTCTAGAAAGCTGTCTTTACCCTGGGTCGTAATCTTTTGCTCCATTGCCCTTCAATTTCGAAATTGCTCTTTTGTATCACTTTGTTTTATTCTTTCGTTTAAAACCGCAATATAGATACCACATTTGATAAAAAGATGGGTGACTTTTTTTAATGCTGAGATGTTGTTTTCCGTTGTTTAATACGGAGCATTACGAGCATTTCTCTCTCTCTCTCTCTCTTTTTTTTTTCTATCTCTCTTTTGAAGGAGCAAGTGTAGCCATTTGAGATTTTGGTACTTCTGCTTTTCGATCGCATCGTCTTTAAAATAAGCATTTATTGGTCACTGATAGAAATATAATTGGGACGCTTTGTTGTATTAATATTTCGATAGTGGGAGGAAATAGTTCGTTCAGAGTTTCTAGAAAAAAAATACTTTTAAGTAAATCTGTCAATTGATATTGAAACTGTGACAAAATAATAAATTTTTAAAATATATCATTATCGCTACTTGATGAAAGATAAATTTATTTGAAATGAAATTTTTCCCAACTAACTGTAAAAATATTTTTCATTAAAGTGTCAGAAAAAAATTATTTTACCAATAGATACTCATAACCACTGCATAAAGATATTTTTTTTTCTTTCAACAGCGTTTATTAATGTGAAGCAATAGCCGCATAAGCAAACAAAATGATGCATAGCAAAACAATATTTTATGAAATTTCTTTATAGAAGAAATGAACAGCATACGATACTGAGCTGTGAAAAGAAAATACTTGCTTTCTAAATATTTTCAGGTTCGCAATTCAGATTTATCTCTTTTTGTTACTTTATGGATTTTAAAGATAATAGAAATGCTAAATTATATAGGATCTCATGCATTTGACTTACTTATTGATTCAAATCTAGCATTGCAAATGTTTAGCTTTTTCATAAATGTGAATGTTTAGTTACTTTAAAATGACATCTAGATTATTGTGTCACATTTTTATTAATTATTTGAAGTTACTGATATATGAAATGCGCTTGAGCTCTGAAATAATTATTATTTATAATATATCTGTGACGTTCCTAAATTTGAATGAGATTGTAGAATATAGAACTCATTCGCAAAGGATAAGGAAGAACAAAGATATGTCACAAGAATTATACATGTCAATCATTATTTGTGTCCGATATTTAATACTAAATCCAAAAGAAAGGAATCTAACTATGATGTAAAAATGTGTAGTCCATTCTAATATCAATATCAATTCCTTAATATTTATATATTCAGCATTCATAAAACATCATATATAGAACCGTTAATTTTTAAAGAAAATGCATTTTTTAAACAATTTTATTTTTAAAATAACGTACAATTATATCTATCATTTATCACTTAAAAAAGATGCACTTTGTTGGTCTAGCATATATTTCCTTAGGACTTTTATGCCATGTGATAATCCAGAATTCAATAAAAATATCAAAAGAAGCGTTAAGAACATTAATGTAACATCAACATTTTATCTAAAAATATGACAGAAAGAGAAAAGTTTTTGTCTTAAATCTTGAACATTATAAAATAAGAGTTTGAATTTCAGGCTTCTTTCATGAAAAATTTCCTTTTGATGTTTGTAGACTAATCTACCTAACTCACTTTAGGAAAGACTGTGGATTTGTTCACTCCGGTTATATACACGAAACAAATTTAATTATGGCTTGTGATTATGAAAGATGCATCTTTATAACCATGATAAATGATGCATTAACAGTTAAAAATATTTAGCCGTTGGTTTCATTGCAAATACTTGCGCACTCAATAGCACAAGAAAGCCTTTCCATGCAACTAATACTGTGAGAAATGTAGTTGCCAAGTCCTTTAGGCTAACGACTTTATAATATTAGAAACAGAATTGATATCCTCCCAGAATATCGGTATTTGGCTGATGGTTCACTCTGAACGGGATATTAGAGAGCTTCGGGAAGCTCGTATGTAATGAAATACAGACGGCGATTTCAAAGAACTGTCACGAGATGATGCAAATGATGAGCATTTGAGTTTTATACTACAGGCCGTTAATGAAATACATGGTGGTTTAATATTTTGTATTTATTTTCTCAGAAATGATTCAATCGTCGCCATTTAATTTGCGTTGTTAAGACACTCATAGTCTTAAAGATGTTCTAGACATTGTTTATTTAGAAATACTGAGGTAAATGCTTTTTGGATCTCCGGATAATTTTATTAGATTGCGATTGTATTGTTAACAGGCAATACACATTATAAACTCTGAAGAAAATGCAAATTAAAAAAAAAATCCCGACATATTAAGAAAAATACTAATTTTAAAGAATTAATTCAAAGGAATTCGCTTTGCTGAATTGAAAATTGAAATTAAAATTAAAAGTGTTCCCGTTTCCTGGCTGCTGGTTTCCTCGTTTCTCGTTAAACCGTGTGTGCTGCAATGGTATATATAACGAATGGCTTAATTTTAAATAAATCTTGAATGAGCGTAGGTTCACAACAATCAAAGGCAAAAATTCCGAAAAATCAAAATTTGATAGGATTTTAATCACAGAAGCTATTATTAAGTAAATTTCTTTTCCGGAAAGAACGCGTGATGAGGCGAGAGATAAATGAATGAAACGCTGTGAAAATATTTCGTCGCTTGTGAAAATATTTCTTGATCAGTCCTGCATTATGAATACTAATTCTATTCATTTAAGAAGATTAGCTGGCGAATCTAATAAAATTATCCATGGATTAAAATTTCTAGAAAAAAAGGAGTGTTTCACAGATTTTTTTTTTCATTGTTGGCAAAAGTCGAAATTGAAAAAATCATAAAATGGTGAAGAAAAGTGTCCTATTTTTGAACGTTTTTTTGAAATTCGTTTGTGTCTTGAAATGTTAAATAGACATAATAATGAAATGAGATTTCATAAAAATTAATATTTTAAAGAATGTAGCTCAAAGTTAGCATTCAGTTCTTAAAATGCCAGTCAGTAATTTTCATATTTTATCCAAGTGTTACAAATTTAAGCGTGCAGACATTTTTACCAGAATAAATATCGCCAGATAAAATTTACTGCATTCAATTGCCTTGGGAACCATCAATTTAAATAACTCGATTTAAAGCTAGTATCCAGAATAGGATTTTTGCAAAGATTCTTTGTTAAAACAATAGGAATTATTAGAACAAACGAAGCAAAGGCATTGAAATAAGTATTATAAGAAGTATTTAAATTCGTTACAATAAAGATATAAATGAAAGAAACGTATACATACATTAAATATTTCATATTCGTCATTAAACATTTTCTATAGAAATATAAAATAATTAAATTATAATATATAATAATGAACATTAATGTTAACAATAATTTTCATTGGCGAAATGCATTTAAGTTCACTGCAATACGATTAAATATAATATAAATACTTGATTGAACAATTTATCAAACCAATCAACTCTTAAAACTGTATCAATTATTAATATAAATTGTATATAAATTTAATAATACGATTATATTATTCAATTTTAATATAATCGTACGTTTTAATATTTCTTTCAGTTTCAATCAAAAACGACGAAAAACGGGATTAAAGTCGTTTAATAGCAACTTAAATGCTATTAAAAATTTGAAAATAATTTTGGATTCGGTGGCACGGCAGTTATAATCCTTCATTCTCAGTTCAGAATGTCTACGAGTATATTTGTGATTTGTACAGCCTGGTAGAAAACTATAATTTAGTAAAAACATAATACAATAGATTAAACTTACTAATTAATTTTAAATGTGACACCCAAATAATTGCTTCGTTAGTAAGTGTTGGAAAGATGCATTCACTCAAACTGGAATGCTGTATTTAATACTCTCATACGACTCACGAGACAAAGCCGTGGTTTCATGGTTTTGAGCTGGATCTGAGTTCCACGATTGAAAGAAACAGATTTAGATACAATTCTGTGAAAGTTTCGATGTATACTCAGAACTTGCGTTAATTGTTCATTGTTCGACATGTACATTGGCCTGATGCTCTGTCGTGGAATATATATTCTCAAGTAATTCATATGGCAGGCTTCAGCGGCATGGTAATCAGATCTCAACTTCAGAACATGAGGATTTGAGCTTTGAAATTCTATTTCCAATAAAATCACCCCGCGCGCGTGTTTAGTCAAGCTAAATATGAATACAGAAGTCAAATTCTTCAAATGGTTTAATATAAAAACCAAAACCCAACTTAGAAGTCAGTTTTAAAACTGTTAACATGGAGTTAAAAGCAGGGAAATAATTTAATTAAATGAAAGTAGGCAAACCCAGAAAGAAAGAAACAATGATATCCCACCAATCCCGAAATGCTATTATAAAATGAACGGTCATTACTTATAACAGTTATAGTGCCTTGTTTACAATTAGTAATCTTTATTTTCACAATAAATACTCGAGCTTTAAAACCATCCTTAGCATCCAAAGCATGTACTTTCATGCTGCTAATGTGGCGGAAAGCGGAATGGCCGAGTCTCTTTAAAGAGCCAGAAGGCTAACGACTTTATAATGTGACAAATAAGGCCGATAACATCCCAGAAAATCAGCCGTTGACTTGTCGTTTGCTCTGTACGAATAATGAATGACCTCTGGAACCTTTAATGCAATAAATGTAGAGGTTAAATTTATCGACTGCGATTTCAAAAGACTGTCATCCGAGATCGCTGCAGGCGACGAGAGTCGAAGTTAAATGCCAAGCATTATTGAAACGCAAATCTGTTTAATGCTAGCATTTTGTAAACAGTGATTTTTCATTGCAAACGTTTAAATCATGCGCCAAATAATTTAAAACTTCATGCATCCAGTGATGCTATTTAATGAAAATCTTTGAAATGATAGTATTGGAACATGTATACTTAAATACATAAAAATATAAATTCTATTAACCTCTACGTGCACTATGATTTTGACTCTCGCATAGAATTACCGAATTTTAATTTTAAATTTGCAATTAAGTGAAAATATTAAGTAGTTTAAATTGTAAAAATCACTTAGAAGCGTTCCAATGCATGAAATGCCTTTATATTAATATAGGAGTGAAAATAATAATAAACGTCCCAAATGGGAAGTGTTATCTAATTAAGTAAATTAAGTAAATTCCTACAGCAAGGAATAAGTAAAGTGAAATGCTCACTTGAATCTAAATAATATTTAGTTCGAATTTTATTGAAGCAATAGAACGCATTTTAGAGCCCTCTGAAGTAGGAAATTTATTTCTTGCTAAACCTGTAAATGTTAAAATAAACCCTGTTTCTTCATTAAGTTATATAATACAAATAAAATAATATTTAAAAGTTGATCGACAACACAAACTTGTTTTGGTTGAAATTTACGGTTCAAAATTTTAGTCTTGCTAAGAAAACAAAAACAACCGAACACTGATTAATGCCAATAGATGTCAGCTAATTTAGCTGCGTTACTGATTTCTGATTCATATTTTCATTTCAAAGGTAAAAGCATTCAGTTCTGTTAGGCATGGTTGTAAGCCATATATGTTTGCAGAATTTCTTCAACTCTAGGATGGTTGTGTAATATTATTTTTTAGCCTCGCATTAACGTAAGAGTATTATTATCGTACTTGGTAAGTTATAACTTGAAAAACTCTAGGTTTGTTGCAAGTTACTTGCAAGTTGCAAACAAACCTGCATTTTCAATTAATATATCACAAAAAATGATATTTTTGAACTTTTAAAATAACAGAGACAGATGATATTAAATATTTAACAAAATGAAATAACTCGAGACAAATGTGTTGCAATGATTAGTAAAAGAAAAAAGAGAAAAAAAATCTAAAAAGGCAACGTTTGAATGAAAATAGTGCGATAAAAAATGTCAGCAATGAAATGGAAATTAATAAAGTTTTACCAGAAAGATTCTTTCAATACTGATGTTGAAGAAGGATTTAAAGTATATAATTTAGATAGACTGAAAAATTAAAAGAGCTAAATTGGGAAATAAGAATTCACATTTAAGAAAAAAAGTTTCCAAATCATCCATCGTTTTTAAACAATTATGTAAAAGATTCATTTCTACTCGTGTATAATAAAAAAGTATGTATATTACAAGATAAAAATAAAAATGTAAAATGCGCTAAGGTTGATGTTAAAAACTTTAGTTAAAAATTAAAAAACACACACAATAAAATTGACTTGGGATTTCATAACAATAAAAAGAATTATTATAAATTGTATTTGAAAACACGTTGGAAAATCAGTTAAAATCAAATAAAATGTAGCATATAAATAAAACTAAAGTCATCGAAACTGGTATTCTTTTTTAAATTTAAAACAGATAAAAATAATTTAGATGCTATGAGGGTAAATTACAAAATTTATATCTAAATTTTAATTAAAATTTTTAAATATTTTTATAGGGAACACCAACTACTGAAGATGTCAATATGTGAATAATTTAACGTTTCTTTGTCTTATGGTATGTGAATTTCATGAGTGGGTTAGTGTATATATATATATATATATATATATACAAAAGTATAAAAATCAAGTTAAAAGGAATCAAGTTAAAAGGAATTAGATAAAAGAATGCTGGCATTCGCAAAAAAAAAAACCAAAACTAAGACTTGCTCTCTTAACTATCCTTATTTATTCCCAACAGTTAAATTACATAAAAATCCATTAAAATTCAGATTCGTGACCTGTAGCACTGGCAGTTATAATTACTATACGAGTAAACATTTCTTTAAATACTTAAAAATTATCCTGGACAAAATAAAAGATGAAGAACACTTTATTATTTCTAGTAACAAAGAAATTCTGGATTTTCTTAAAGATAACAACATTAATAAACTTAATACTTTTGATTTCGAAAATTTATACACTTATCTATCTCATGAAGAATTAATAAAAGTCTGCACTTTTATCTATGACGAATATTTAAATAAAAATATCATTCCTAAAAATAACTGGCTTGAGTTATTTAATTTTAAAATTACTGAAAATTACATTTTTAATGGTATTAATTTTTATAAACAAGTTAAGGGCATTCCAATGGGAACGGCTTTCTCAAGTGCTTTGGCTAATATTTTTCTACATTACTATGAGAAAAAAGTAATTAAATATAATTTGATAAACGGGTGGAGATATATTGATGACCTACTTTTGATTAACTTCGACAATACTAATATTGTAACTGATTGCTATCCTAAAGATTTAATTCTAACAGAAACGAATAAAAATCAACTTGAGGCTACCTTTCTGGATTTAAAAATCGAAATTGATAATGATAAAACAATAGTTGGTATATACGATAAAAGGGACGAATTCAACTTCAAAATAACAAAACTATGTAACTACCATTCCAATCTAAACTCTAAAATTTTCAAAAATCTAATTTTCTCACAAGTTAACAGGATCAAAAGGGTTTGCAATAATAAAACTTCCTATATTGAAGCATCAAACAACCTCATTAATAATTTAATTAAAAATGAATTTCCTAAAAATTACTGTAATGTCAATTTTTTAATTAAACAAGGTATGGTTTGGGATTAATCCTTTGGCTTAAATAAAAAATAGAACTTTCTTTGCATATTATATCACTCAATAGGTGGCGCTGGGAGCTTACAATTTTTACCTAAATTACCGTTAGCTTTGTGTTTTTAATAAGCGGGAATCACAATCGATAGCTTAAAATTTCCTTGACTGTTGATGGTATGTTTTTCCCTTTTCGTTTTTTCTTTAGTGTTTTTTATGGTATTTTGGTGTTTATTGTTTTTTTGTTATTGTATTTTTACTTATTAGTGATTTTTCTTCTAATTTGTTGTTTTGTATTTTCCTTTCTGTTAAAATGGTATATCTCTTGGGCCTAATTTCAGGGGATTTTCGGGTCACGAAGGAATCATTATTAGACGTAATTGTCTAAATTTCCTTAACAGAAAAATCCCTTTTTTTGAATCCCTGCCTGAGGGTGACCCTTGAAAAAGTCTTCAGGCCAGATTCTTTTTTTATATTTTTTTATTTGGTTTATTTGTTTTTCCTTTTAACTTGATTTTTATACTTTTGTATATATATATATATATATATATATATATATATATATATATATACAGAATGTCCCGAAAAAGAGGGACAAGGGTTTATTTCTTTAACTATTATAATTAAATATACACTTCCAGTTCCAAATTTTCATCCAAAAAGTGCTCAAATACTTTCAACCCTATCGGTAAAATTAATAAAAATTTCCAAAAATTAATTTTTTATATGGCTTTTTATATTGGAAAGTATCAATGAATAAAATATTTTTCTTATACTCGTACGAAGTTTCAAATTTCTATTTTTAAGATTTATTGAAGTATTAAAAGGCAAATTTATTGATTTATTTATCATTTTTTCACACTCCTGGCCTTTCTTAGAGTGAAACTTCCTTTGTAATTTTCAAGGATTATATACATATATCGCAAAGGATTGTTAAATATTATTGCATTATTATTATTATTATTATTGCCTCATTATTATTGCATCATTTCTGGACTGACTGCACATACACTAGCATGAGGATAACTTAAAAAAATAAGCCAAAAATATTCATCTGTGTTTCCCATGCATAATGGCTCATCCTCCTCGTCTCCGTTCGGAAGAGTAAAGAACCTGAAGTCTGCAATCACTAAACCGCTTTGTAAGCACACTTCTTGGAAGGATGTCGGAAAGCGACGTTTGGAATCTTCTAAAATTAGGCCGGTATTACGATCATACGGAATAAATCGTCAGCATACCTGAATGCTCCTTGTTACATGAATAAATAATTCTTTTAGAAAACACTCGAGTGCAAGAAAATGTTTTTTTGTTTTTTTTCATCGCTCTTCTCAAATACAATGAATATTGCAACTGTCGAAGAATCCCTACAAACAACATTATATGTGATCAGCAAATTTATTTGAAGTTTTGATGATCGAACTTAACAAATATTTACTTGCTACAGTTTTTCTGTACTGAATCAGTCTGCCTTTCCGAAACAATAGTTTTTACCAAAATTCTAAATTTAAGAATACACATTTAATAGAAAGTTTAGTTTTGTTTAGTTTAGTTATATTAACGTCCCGTTTGAATCAACACTAGGGCTATTTTGGGAAGGACCTCGTAATTTTGAACAGCGGTCAGATGACAAGGACGACACCTGAGCTGGCACCGCCCTCTCCACACCACACCACACCACACCAGCGAGAGGATGTTTGGTCAGGACGGATTTAACGTGCAACAGACCCCCTTACACGACGGTTCTTCGGTGGAATCGGGTTTCGAACCTGAAACCCTCCGGTTCCGAAGCCGAGACCTTATCACTGGGCGTATTTAATAGAAAGAAATATTTGTGTATACATCAGCGTAAGAGAAACATTTTACTGCCTGATACTCAGACACTATGGAGGAAGTATGTTTTTTTTTTTTTTAATTATTTTACTATCAACTTTCACAGAAGCTAAAGTGTTTTCCTAGAATTTCCCATCTTATTTAATGAAACTCTGAAACTAGTAATACATGTCTAGATGGATTATTCAGAGAAATAAAAGCATGTTCACTTTTTGGAGATTTTCTAGAAAAGTCTTTTTTCCTAAGCATAACTAAAATCTGTGAATAATCACACTGCCAAATTCTAGGATCAATCAAAATAAATAAGTTGACTCAAGACAATTTTGCATGATTGTTACTAAATTTGAACTATACAATACGGAAGGAGCTCAGTGCATTCCAAACACTCACCAATAAAGAATGTTTCTTAGAGAGAGAGAGATTAAATACTGCGCATTCACAACAGGTGTCAAATGTTTTTAAGAATGTTTCAAAAAGAATTATGACTTACGCCGACATACACCTCCCTTAAGTAACAATACATAAAACATGACAAAAGGAAATTCAGAAAAACTCAACAAAAGAATGCAACTCTAAGCAACCGTGAAATATGAGCATTAAATAAACACATCCCTATTTATAAAGAGTAATCTCTAGATTTGTATTTTTAAAAGGAAATTTTGTAGAATATCATCCTTAATAACAAGTGGAGAGCTAATGTGATAGAGTCCCTTCACAACGCCAGAAGGTTAACGACTTTATAATGTGACAAATAGGGCTGATAGCATCCCTGAAAGCCGGCTTTCGACTGATCGTTTGTTCTGAACGAATAATGAATTACCTCCGGATACTTTAATGTAATCAATGTAGAAGGTGAACTTAACGACTTGAAAAGACTGTCGCCGGATATCGTTTGCAGGTGACGAGGGTTGAAGTTAAATACGTCAACCTTTAATGAAATGTAGTGTTGTTCCGGTTTGGTATTTTGTAAAAGGCGTTTACTCACAGCTTCAATTCGATGTCTTTCAGTTCGATGTGCTAGCAAATATATGGATTTAATCAAAAATCATCTGTAGGCGCTGCTGTACAAATATTTATTTTAAAAGTTAGTTTTTGCTATTTCAGTTTTTATTTGTCATGTTCGCAATAATACAAAATTCCACAATGACTTGGAAGAATTAACTTTGATATTCTGAAACGCTTCGAGTGAATCTCCTTCGAATATTAATTTACATTAAAGGAATCTTTGAAATGAGTGAAATATGCACATTAAATATCATATGGATATGTTACGGATAAGAGTTTAAATTCCCTGGATTGAATCAAAGATTCTACTATTAGTTACATCATGCACGTTTTTATTTTTTAGATTTTTTTTCTATTGATCACATTATATATATAAACTGTTATATATATAACAAATATTATATATTTCAACTAAGAATAAGTTTGCACAACTACGAAAATATTTTGAATTAAAAAGATCCGATAAAAGTTGAATCCATGTATTTTATATTAGAAAAGCATGAACATTTGAAAAAGAAAAATGATTGAAAGAAAATGTGAATCCATTGTACACATTTTTCTTTTACTAGCAGCTATTTCAGAATAACTTTGATTATTTAAAAAGTAATCCACTAATATCGTACAAATAAATTGAAATATAACAACACATAATAATTAAATGATATGCTATAAGTGTACGTCACTTAAATCCTAGAAATCAAATAAATTGAAGATCTGTCTTCTTTAAATAAGTACTGAATGAAAAAAAAAAACATGGCTTGCTTTCAAAGAAGAGCATACAAGACATTGAAATATTTTTCACAGAATAATATATATATATATATATAACGCTTACGTGGATGCAAATTCAGGTCGAATTTGTTAATCGCCGTTTGGCAACACTTCAACCTCGCCCAGGAACATCAACACGCAGTTTGGTAAGATTTCACGCGAAAGCTTTTCTTGCATCAGTTTGAAAGTTTTTTAAACAAAAAATTAACGATAAAAAAAAACATATTTTTTATGATAGGTTTTAAGCTTGCCGTATTGATTTTAAAACAAAATCGTCGAAAAAAGAGAAGACAGGTCGATCAAATCAAACCTTCTCTTGAAACAGGGCCATATTGTGTTTTAACTATTTTCTATTTTCATTCTACAATTTATGATTCATTATAAATAAGAGGGATTTTTTGCTACCGTACCATCATCATATGAGTGACGCATTTATAGTAGCAAAATCATTGATAAAATTATTATTAAATTGTGAAGACCATAGGCTAATGTTTTATCATCAAGGATGCGCATGAAACTTCAATAATCTAGCTAAATACAAATTGAGTGACAAATCGCTCAGGGAATTTTATCATGATTTAAGAGAAATTTTATTCCTACACTTAAATTAATATTTAATATTAAATATTAATTTAAAATATAGATATATTTAATATTAAATATTATTTTAATTAATATTACACTTAAATTAATAATTAATATTTAATATTAAATTAATAATTAATATTTAATATTAAATTAATATTAAAGATATAAAAGCAATGTAGTTTAACATGAATTTAATAGAAGAAATGGATATGATATTAATTAAAATATTAGTTGATAAAGAAACGACATTCTACACCGTTAAATCTCAAACATTTGATCATCCAAAATAATCCGAGAAGTCTTTATTAAACAACTAACGTTATGATTAAAATAATCGCAAAATACAGAAAATGTTTTGTTTTTGCACCTGCAGATTAACAAGTTTGAAAGGAATGCATCTAGATCCTGTTTCTAAGAAACCGCAACACATAGAATTTTATCTTATGGTGAATGTGAGTATAACAAATGATAAAATCCTAAAAGTGAAACTTTACAATAAAAAAAGCTATTCTTTACTGATCACCGGTGACTAGTGCGATTAAATTTATGTTTCATTCAATATTTCGTCTTTTTGTCATATGTGAGTTCGGCTTAACGTATGAAGAGGCGTGTAAAACATTTCCTATTAAGTTCAAATTCAGCTGCATAATTTTATACAATTGTATTAGTCTTTCTCATACCAAATTCAAATCGACTTTCAAGTTAAGTAATGATAAATTTGCATTCTTAAGAATTTTAAGATATATTTACAATACTTGGTTTTTCCATTTCACAATATTCCAGGTCGTAACTCTAAATTATTCTGAGTTTCCAGAATTTTACAAAGCATCCAAATGAACTTCTAAAGATTGTATGATTTTCCATAATCAGAAATTGTAATTGGAAAAATTTGCAACTACAATTTCTGCAATGCGGTAAATTTGCAAGACGCCTTGAACAAAATGGATAATTTTAATCCTTCGTAACTTCTACTCAAATCAAGAAACTCTGAATACATTTGAAAACATTCCAAAGTATATTATCATTAAATTCTTGAATCCCATACTAAAACTAATTTAATGAAACATTTTAAATCGGAAGTAAGCTACTCTTCTTTTTTGTCTTAAATCAGTTTCTTGTAAAATTTGTTAACCATGTTTTCTTTGTTTAAATGCAAGTAAAGCGCAATTTAAAAATTTATACAATTAAAAAAAATCATAAAATGCCTTCTTTTTATACTCTTATTTTTATCTTTTAATCTACGAATTTCCTGAAATTTTTAGGAAATTTTTATTTTCGCTAGTTAAAGTTATTTTCATTCATATAAGAATCGGAAATCTATCTGAGGTAATTTGAAATTAATTTTATAAAATTTAAATAAGGCTGAAATATTAAAATTCTTGCACTTCGATGCAGAAGTCAAACATGCCTTTTCTGTGCAAGATGTTGATATATAATATAATATATACTTCTAGATGTAAATAATACAAAAAATAAATTAAAAAGTAGATTTTTAATCCATTTTCATGAGATAAAGGGATACATTCCCAGTGGTCAGAGAATTAATAACATTGCTTAAGCTGTTGATCTCCTTAAAGGAATCGTAAATATTTTCCCTACTGGCTTACAGCTGATAAACTAATGAATGGAAATATCATGAAAAAATTCCGTTAAATATCATTAGGTGAGAGCTTAACTCTCATTAACGCTCTAATTTCCAATACTGATTAGTGTTGTTAAATGTCAGCCGTTAGGTACTTTTCCTTCTGATGGCTAATTGCTTTTATTTGGTTTGTTCATGCGAAGAAAATTTAATTATAGTTTACAGAAAAAAGGGGCGGGCCTTTTTTTTATAACTAGAAGAGTTAAAATCTGCCATGTCTAATTAATTACTGACACATCCATTTGATATTCCTTAATATTATTATTAACGGAGATGAATAATTCAATATTTCAATCAAATCAATCAAGTCATAAAGTTTGTTCTGATGTATCATTTTAGAGAAATTCTTATGTGCAAACTTCACGGATGCAGCTGGTAAGTGAAATTACGATGCACTGATCATCCTGAAGAAAATGCTTGTTTTATTTAAAAAGTTCATAACAAAAATTGATTTCAAAATATCAAATGCAGATATGTTTTCAAATTCAAAAGCTAAACGCAAAAAATATGCATTATACAAAATATTGAAAGAGAATATCTACAAGCTTATACCCAAGATGTAAAAAGATATGCTTATATACAAGGTACTGTATCTTCATAAATTTTTATATTCGGTCCTCTTTAGAGTATTTAATTTTTTTTTTCAGAATTGTACAGGAGTTATGTTGAAAGCCCTCAATTCATGCATAAAAGGAAATGAAAGCGAAGTGGTGACGTATTTGGTACTGCATGAGAAGCAGTCACTCGTTTTATGTCTTTTCAGATAAAAAAAAATGTGTTGCAGAAAGTTATCACAATTCTTAAATCGAATTATTAAATCCTGCATTTTTAAACACTGATTATACCTACAAACAGATGCATCTCAATATTCACTGCACCGCCACAGACTATATTTCCTCTCGCTTTCTTTTATAAATATGAGTTATTTTGTGACAGAGAGAGTGATATTCTCATGACATGAGTCATAGTTTTCAGTCAAGAGTGTGTTTAGGCAAATATTTAAGAAAAAGATTCTCTGAAAGAAAGTAATTGTAAATTTTTCAAAATTTACATAATAAAGTTACTAAGTCGTAACACGAAATATCCTGTACCATTAGTGGTCGATAGCATTTCCAAATTCGCTTAACTGGTCAATTTTGTACATTTCTTACACACAAATTGTCATACCTACTTAGATTTTCTATCCTACTTATTCTTTATATACGACCAAAATTACTTACATATTATTTATGCACGCATACTTCTTTACATGTATATGAATATCTTTTGTGTATTCGACTATTAATTTTAATTATGTATTTGATAATAATTATATGTAAGGTTACCACAAGGCGAAGTGACTTCAGAACAGTGAGATGGAATACAATCAATTGTTATTGTGGTTTTTCGAGTCATTTAAATTTGAGATCTATGATTAGAATAACACATTTTAAGAAAGTCAAAATATTTTTAGATATAAAAGATTGAGCAATGAAATGTTAGTTCATTAAATTTTTATCCGTTAATTACTTTTAAAATTATCACATCATGCAAGTGTGTTTGCATGTTTCATACGTACTTACAGGTATGTTTGATATTGGTATCACTGACAAGGGATTATTTCTACAAATATACCTTTTATACTTTCCCTTGCATTTAGTTAAACATATTAAGTGTGCAGATGAAATTATTCGTTTTTACTCTTGATAGAAATGAATTCATAAGCTGTGAAATATGGTGACCCATCACACTCTCCATTCCAACATACTATTCAAAATTGCCTGCTCTGCTAGCTGGAGTAAAACAACACAGAGAGCCGCCAATTATCAAATAGGGCGCTTGGTTTATAATTTATCCTTTGTAGCGGACTCATACGCTTAATAGGGTGCATTTATCACTCAAAGGGCATCGCATATCTCTTGGTGCTCTACAATCAATTCAATAAAAGTTGCATAATCACAGCCTTTAAAAGAGAACTCGAATAGGCCTCAGGCGAATAAATCTACATAATGGCGGATTTTAATGACAAATGCGCAGTTTCTGCACAGGAATGAGCACTTATTTCCAAAGGCATAACAGGCCACATACGAAGTTAGTGAATAGTTGTTTGCATTTACTAGTAAAGAAATCGTGGAATATAGTATGCTGTCTTTTAGATAAAATCTAACCTATGGTATGAACGTAAAGGAATGGTTATGAAGGGATTGCATCCTTTAAGCTTATTTAGGATTCAATTAATTCATGTTCCAGCCTTGATGTTAAGTAATATCTAGAAGCTCTGGATATCATTTCGCTCACGCTACATTACATTGATACAGTTAAATATATTTATTAGCTATAATTTCAAATTTAATGCGAAGCGCTATATACGATTTTTCTAAACAAAATTAAAGAGAGGAAGAAGATTAGAGCATCTACTTGAGCTGGGGAAAATATTGCATTCCTTCCATAGTAGAGCAAAAAAATATAGTATAATATTCCAAAAGAATGTGAGTAGAAGCGTATTCCTTAAACGTATTCATACCATTGTTAATTGATATCCAGAATGTATAATGATGTGGTATCTAGAAGTTGTCTTTCAAAGCCCGCAACGCACTATTAATATTACGTTTAAATAATATATTTTTTCCCCTATCTATGACCATACTGACATCTTTCTGGTTGTATATAGACGCCGAAACGATAATTTCACGGTAGGAGATGCTGGCACAGGCCATCAAAATGTATCGACATTGGTTATTACTCGTAATCTATAGTATAATATATACGCTCAAGGGAAAATGTTCTGTTTAAATACACATACATTTCAATCCTATAAGGAGTCATCTACATATTTACATTTGTATATTCTTCCAATTTTTAATTTTTACTCTTAATTATTTGTCTTTTAACAGATTCTATATAATAAGAAATCCTCAGATATAAAAGTTTATGAAAATCAGTTCAAAAGAACAGGAGATCTATGGGGAAAAGATTTAAGAAAAATTAATGTTTCATTATGTGTCTGAATTTAGCATTATTAGCCATGAAGCAAGACTAAATAAGTGTTCATAATCCATTCTTATATTCGTATATTGTATCAACAATAAATATTGTTTTAAAGGCATTCAGTTTAAAATAACCGAAAATTCTAGATAACTTTAGTAATTAATATTAATAACAATAAAAAAGTTAAATAAAAAGTTTTCCGAATTACGATTACTATAAAAATTCAAATTTTCTTTTCAAAGTAACTGAAATGCCTTTATTTAAAATGTTACATTTAAGAGAATAAAAAAATTAATGAAAGAAATATGAGTAAACAATTTTTATTGAACGTGCAGTTTTTTAATTCATAAATCCTTCTGAAATAGAAAAATGTTTATATTTATTTTATCATACATAGGGAAAATTTTCAAACAGAAGGAACTTAATGATAAATTCCCATTTTATCAGTTTAAAAAAATCCCCGCAAATTCCCATTTACAGTCAATTTACCATATTTAAGCATCCTCGCATTCACAATAGGACTCTTAGCAACTTCATCATATCCAGATGTCCGTTATTTTAAAATATTCTTATGAATATTTGGAAGGATTTTATCCATACCTCTGAGCCACTAACTGTCTTGCCATAAAACGCTTATGAAACTCTGGATAGAAAACTCAAAATATTTCCAGGGGTCATACATTTTCTTTTATATCTGTCTGCTACAAATGCTTTGTGTAATATTAAAACTGACGCGTAAGTGTACATAGAATAATGTCTTGGTTTCGGATACTAGCTGAATGCCCCTTGCGTTTGGATGTACTGCCCCATTACACCAATCCATGTATGATGGGTTGATTTGTTACCAATAAAAGAGACAAAGAACCAGAAATAGAATGAGTAATTGAAATGGAACGTGGATGTTATATTCCAGCGGATAAAGGGGGAAGAAGCATTTTCTTGTTTATGGGAAATAATCCTAATTTGGAAAGCATGTTTGGAGTAGTCAAAGATTTTTTATGTTACAGCAATGCAAATAGAAATAGGTGTCAACACGTAACATAGTTCCCAAATAAAAGAAGTTTTAGCCTGTTGTTGACAATCAAAAATTGTTATTAATTATCTACTAACTATTCATTTCATTGCTTTTCAATTCATAATTTTTTTATTGATTGATTCTTGCTACTATAAATACTAAATTTCGCAATTCTGTGTAAAATTAAGGTTTTGTTAATATTTTCATGCAGCATTCATCCATCGAAAATAACTGTATCATTGAAAAGATAGGTTCGTATTAGATGAGTGGCTGCAAAGCAAGCAGGCAATGAGGAATTACGACTCATTCTGATAGAAGATCTGAACTCCAACCATATTCGCTTTAAATTTGCTGCGATAAGACTTGCGATGATTCACAAAACGAATGGTGCGATAACTGCAGAAATATAAATTTTGAAAAACACCAGAAATCAACAGTACATTGCTCCAGAACTTTTTTTTTTTTTTTACAATTCGGGATTTAAATACATGAACAACAAACTTTCTACTAACAGATTTGTTGGCTGATATTAGCTGCTTATTAACAAGTTTGTTGCTTAAAATTAGCGGATGTGGTCTATACAAAGCTTTGTCTTATCCTAACTAACAAAGAAATTATCTCCCCCCTCCACTCTCTACACAATACGTAGCTTTTGGGCAAGAGCGTGAGCACCCCGATTGCTCATTTTAAAGTACGCGTATGAGAATTTCATGCTTCACAGTAAAATGAAGAAAATGGAATATACATCTTTTGAAGAATCTTTTCTGTTGACGGCGTGAAGCAAAATTCTGATACAAGACTACAATTGCAATAAAAAGATAGCATACCAAGAGGGCGGTACAAAAGGCTTCCGAAATGCGTATTCGATTTTCGGGTACTTGCTTATCGATCGCATAGAGTGGTTAATAGCCCAAAATCTCTGGGTTCAAAAGAAACGCTAAATACACCCACACAAAATGGGTATTTCATACCGATTGTTTACTTATACACATCATGCAATTCATTGCATTACTTATGCAATTAATTTAAAATGCACATGTAATACTACTTCTCATGTGCGGGGATTAAGAAAATAAAATTCCAAGCGTTCATGGCTTCAGGGTCCAAACATTTATGATGGAGAATAGCATCTGTATCAAAGAATATGACAGTAAGTTTTGTGCAGATCGCTGTCGCTGGTTTATTTAAGTTGAGAACATTTTGCGGCAAACGGAAGATGAACGTCTCCGAATAACTGAAATTTTACTGCAGTTAGATTTCTGAACACGAAATGACATCATTAATATAATTAGATTAATGAATTGTTGTACGAAATTATATCAATATATAAGCAATATTGCCCGCATCCTGAAATAGTTTCCCGGAATGAGAAACAGATCAAGTCCAGATGGAAAAACACATTTTTACAGATTTGAAAGACAGCAGGCATATTCATATTCTATATTTTTCGCGAATTTCGTATCAGTTTTTAATCATCGAATAAATATTTTTTTCTATGCATTTTAATCAATTTTTTTAAAATTATTTTTAGACGATGCAATTACTTTGAATTGTTTCAATATTTCTTCTTTAGGAAGGAAAAATAGATTTCGTACCTGAAATTAATAACGATTCAATCACGATGAAGAGAAATGCAAGAACTCTTAAGTGATTTCGAGTTATGTATAATATAACAGTTCGGGAGTATTTGGTTATAAAGCCGTCTTACTCTGGCTTCTTTGCAACTGAATAGCCCATGTGCCGCGAATTCGGGGCGGAGGTCCTATCATTTAATATAGTACAATTAGTAGGTAATATTAACTATAATTTAAATATTCTGTAATTATTTCCCCCTCTTTATTTCGAATTGAATCGTTTACTTCGCATAGCTATCATTTCATGTTTGTCACACTGATATTTAGACTCACAGTTAAAATTGAAACAATTTAAAGGAATTTAAGATGTCAGAGATTTTAAGATTAAAATCATTTTTTAAAAAAGGTATTAAGAAATTAGCATTCTGAAAAATATAAGTCTGCTGGAAAAATAGGAAGATACATTTTCAAAAAATAAAGACCTCAAAAAATTCTTTGTTCATGAAATTTTAATCATATATTTGAGCAAAATATTCATTGACTTTAATGATTTCTTTCATCAAATCTGCATGTTTATAAAAGTTAACTAACTATTCATTTTTAATTATTTTGTTTGTAAAATATGATAATTATTAAATCATTCGATAATATAAAAGGCCCACAAATATAAATATACGAAATATATTAATTGTTATAGACAAACAAAATATTTTTTTTTACAAATTTAAGCAGGAAAAAGCAATATTTTAAAAGTCATATAGAGTTTAATTTTCTTATTTTTTATTTAATCTTTGATAGAAGAGTAATTTTAAAAACAATTTCATATTACATAAACAACGCATTCGGAAGATTTGAGCAAAACAATTTTTTTTATTTAACTGCCCTATCTCTCTTAGAATCGTATTTTATTACATATATTGATAACATATTGATATATTCAATAATAAAAAATATATAAACTAGCACCGCTACAGACATTCCTTTGAATTTTAATATAATTTCATAACTCGCTTTCTTTTCTGTCTATTTGCTTTTTCGGTATAATTTTCCAATTGATTTTAAATTAATCAAAACATTTATCATCTATAGAGAGCTATTAAAAATATTTTTATTTTTTATCCGTTTTAAAAACGTAGTACATTAGCATTTAAAAAAATTTATATAATTGTTTTATATTACCAATAACCAGTTTTTATAAATGAATCCATGTGATATGTCATGTAGTACAAAACTGTGTTATAAATTGTGATTTTATAATTATAATTTATTGATTTTTTGCTAACAGTTAATTACAAATATACGATACAGGAAGAGAGAAATTATTTTCTTTTCTTTCTTTCTTATTTTGTTAAAGAAGAAAAGGCAGAATAAATAAATTTCCTAAAAAGACAAATTTATTAATAGAAAGAAGAAAGTAAATATTAATTAATTGATTCTAATGTTTCATCAACTACGAATATATAACGGTATTTAAAAAAATCATAAAACATTATATATATATATATATATATATATATATATATATATATATATATTTATATATATATATAATTAAGTAAATATAGGCTATAATAGTAATATATATTAACTAATAAAAAATTACAAGAAAGTATTAATAATTGTATTTTTTGTATGTGTAATAACAACCGTAAACTTCTTTTCTGTGAAATGATCAGCATTTATTTATCTTTGGCATATGAAATGCAATTTTACTGTGCATTTTTACTGCACGGCACCATAATGAGCCGAAAATTTGAAGTTTTTTACTGTTCTTAGTACAATTAGAATTTTAAAAAGGAAAAATCATTTTTCTAAATAAGTTATGTAATAAATAAATTATTGGAAAAATAACTAGGAAGGAAGGAATATTAATAGATCTAAGTAACAAATATTCTGCTTGGAAAATGTTTTGGCTTAGTATGAATTTTTTACAAAAAGTAAAGTGACTGAAAAGTAAAATGAAAAGTTTTACAAATGTTTCTTGAACATATATTTGTTTACCTAATAAATACTATAATTTTGCCTCTATTTAAAAATAACTTAAATGGATATTAAAATTTTTCTAGTGTAGTGCATGTATATCGGGGATTTTTTCATTTTCTCATTGTTTTATTTCATAAATAAAATTTAGCCGGGGAACAACTAAAGTAAAATGTATTAAACTACACAAAAGAAACATAAACACTATCAAATTCATTATGAGATACTTCCATATTACGGCGCCCGCCCCGAGGATCGACAAGAAAATGGAATGTATCACAAAGCTTGAAGTAAAATAATTGCCAAATTTTATAAAACTCTTAGTTATGATATAGTAATCAGAAGTTCGGTAAGTAGGCCGAGGGCCACTGCTGTAAGGTAAGTACCCATTAAACAACAAGTCATATGCGCACAGTTTATACGTTATGGTAAATGCGATTCAGTAGGTGATTATGTATAATCACCCGTTTGCCATAACATATTTTCATTTTTAGCTTTGCATCAATATTGCTGTGAATCAACTTTTTAAGAAAACATTTTGGAATGCTGAACTGTAAACTTCGTCTTCCCTAAAATAGTAGCAACATAAGCAAAGTAGGAAATAAATACAGAAAACCAAAAGTAAAATATTAATGTAACAAATTAAAAATCAACTGTTTATTTAGATAAATATTAGTCAATAAATGCTTGGAACAGTAATTAAAATAATTATTTAAAAACAGTTTTCAAAACATAAAATTTACTGCCCAATTAATTTTATATAACCAAGCTTTCAGAATCTGAACTTCATTATCTGAGCCAATATGAGTGAGTAAGAGAGTACAACCACAACAACATATGAAAAAAATGTAAAAAAAAATTGTGTTTAGGCCTGAGGGGCCTAAAATTCAGAAAAACTAATTGAAAGTAAGGATCAGGTGGTATGAAAAATCACGTCGTCAACTAATTCAGATCTTTAAGACTTTTTCACATGTTAAGCTCTGTTCTGTTTGAAAAAATTTAAAATCTAATGAAACCCGTCAAAACTGCTGGAATAGTTAAGACTGAAATCAAAACTTTGGAAAAACGTAACGCCTTAGAGAATTATTTCATTTTTTCACTAATATAAGAAACAAAGTCTTAAATGTTACTGAAAACTAAAGCGAAACTAAATGATAATACAGTATGGCATGATAATCATTGAGTTTAATAAATGACAGTAGTAGAAAAATTCAATTGTAACTGCTATTATACCGTAAAAATTGAATTTTTATGGCACAGCAGTAAAAATTCAATTTCCAGTTAATTTGCACCCGAATGCGCCAACTCGTAATATATTTTATCATTTTGTTTATTGGAATTTTGCAAAAATATTTCAAACTTCTTTGAATCGCCCGTATAGTTTAAATTAGATGGAAGCAATATTCGAAACCCTGTTTAGATGTCACGATTCAAGCCAAGACGTTAGAAAGATGCATAACTTCCAAGAATTATTTCATATTTGTCACGGAATCGAACACGGCGAGACTGACACGAAATTCTGAAATTTTTGAAAGGAAATTTAATTTTCCTTCCCAGCAGAGCAATAAATTCTGTTACCAAATGCGCACTTCCGCGGCAAAACAAATGACTAACGGGCTGCTGCATTTAGGGAATTGAATATCTAGAAATCGAATTTTCCCTTCGGCGAATTTTTTTTTCTACTTCTACTTCTTCCATCTTCTTTTTCTCTTAGTTCTGTTTCGTAGAATAATGAATGGTTACGATATAACGACAAATCTGGCAACATGTTTGTTTCCCGCGTGCAACAGCAGAAGCAGCACGTTCAGTTCTGTCTGAAGAAGAAATGAAATGAAAAGAAGGAAAAAGTTATTTTTTAATTTTCGTAAAAGGGAAACCTTTTGAAAATAAATGAAACGAGGGGTAAGAAAAATCGATTCCTTCGTACCATTCTTTCGTTCGTCTCGACAACCGGCTTTAAAAATTTGATGCCACCTACCCTATTTGACTTTTACTGCGGCACTATTTAGTCGTTTGTCTTGTTGTCACCGAGGTTTTTGCAATCTCCATTTAAAAGAACACTCGCTCGATTGCTTGCAGTGACGGTGATCCCTGCTCCGCTGTTGGGGCATTCGTCTTGTCGAAACGTTGTTTTACCGCCCAAATCGAGCTGAGTAATGCTCATGTAAAATGATACTCCGGGAAAAAAATGTGAAGTTTATAAGTATTTTCAAAGTGACGGAAACAAAAGAGATAAGAAGGAATCGATTTAAAGAATAAGTTGCTGCGAGTAAAGTTGCATAAAAAAATGATGCCGCTGTAACAATGATTCTTTCTGCCTTATTTCTGCCTACTACGAATCGAGAAATGAAATTTGCTTCAAAATGTTTATATCACAAGAAAATAATTATAGAGCGCAATATTTTGCATCAAAAGACTAGATTAAACTAAACAATAAATTAAAATTTTTATTTTAATCTTTACTTTGAGTGCTCAGATAATATCTGGATTTTTCAGTCATTTCTTTACTGTATTTTAAAATAGTAAATACAATACTTTGCTTGCGAAACTTAGCTTTCTTTCTTTTCTTTTCTTTTCTTTTTTTTTTTTTTTTTTTATTAAATTGTTCTATTATGACTGAAACATGTTTTATGGATTTTCCTCTTTTTTTTTTTTTTTTTTTTTTTTCAAAATTCGAAATAATGTAGATTTGGGCGTTTCAGTTACATGGACTTCTGATCTTATAGTGTCTCGTTAGATCAGAGGAATATATCTAAGTGCATCTCCTTAATCCTTGAATTCACGCCGACTCTTACGTTTTGTTCCCTTAAAGATTCATTACTATCCTATTTTCAGAAGTAAATTCCTGAATTCTTGATATGATTATTCTGCTGAATTTAAATTAATTTGCAGTCAACGTAATTGCACTTTTCTGCAACTTTACGAGCTTTCTATTAGCTCACCAGATAGGCGTATTATAAAATTATCTATATTTGCTTAAAAACTTTTTTTCCCCATCTTACTTTTATTATGAGATGCTATTCAACTGGTTTTTTAATCGGTGGATGAAATTTAAAAAAGCTATAATTAAAAATTGAATGATGTGTCCAGATAAATGAAAGATATCATGAAACATTGATTTTGATAGAAGGCTTCAGAATTCTGCGCTGCGTCATAAATTATAGTTACATTTGCAAATAATTCTCTTTTAAATATTCACTTGCAACTATTATTATGAGACACTAGAAATATAATAGAAATCAAAATATGCAGAGGAGCTGGAGAGTCGTTGGATGTGGACAGGAATACCATAAAAATCTGATAAATTCAAAAATTTGAATTAAAAAAATGGAAACACGGTGTGTATCATAATGGAGAAGTTATTTTTCACTTTTAGAGTCATAAAATATAAAATAGAGAAAGCCCACCAATATCGGAAATGTGTATAGATTTGATGAGCTGAACCTTCTTAAATACACTAAAAATAATTCCCTTAAAGCAGGAACCGAATGACATTTTTTTTTATTTACTTAAGTAAGCACATATAAAAATATTATTAATGAAAATATATGGAATTTTATAATATAATATGTGCTGTTTTCTTGCATATTTCTTGGTACTTGTATATTTTGGAAAGCGGAATAATCCCTTAAAAAAGGTTTTCTAGAAAGTTAATTAAAAATGAAGCAAAAGTTTGGAGTTTTTATACGATTTTGCGTGTTTCTTTCATATGCTTTTGGAAATTTTTTATATTTTAGGAAAAAAAAATATTTATTTCAAAATCGTACCTCTAATTTGTAACATATTTACAAAAATGTGAAATATACGGCTGCCAGCTTCTGAGAGCTTACATAATTTTATTTCTACGGCTGAATCTTTTCGATATTTTCTTGATTGCTTCCTGTAAATTATATCAAATTTCAGTCTAAATTACTTTCTCTAAATTAAATTGTATTCTTTATAACGAAAAAAATGTATATCAGGCATTGCTTCATATGCAGTTGAATTATAGAATGAATGAATGTTAAGAATTACTCATCTCCCCACCCCTTCCCCCACCGAATGCATAAAAAACCTTTATTGATAAAAGTTCTTGAGTTAAAAATACAAGACAAAAAATACGCATTGTTGATATTTTGTCCCTAATTCAAAAACCCATTTTATAGAAACATTACAAAACAATAATAATAATTCTGAATATAGAGAAAAAAATACTTAAAGTTCATTAATAAATATATATATTCATCAAGTTTGATATTTTACAAAATAATTCAAATATTTGTTTTTAGATTAAAAAGTGAGTCAGATTGATTTGAACTGGACAAAATCAAAATAATCAACTATAGAAATATTCTGTATGAACAAACTAATTGAAATTTGTTTGATTGTAATAAATATTTTATATACGACTGCACTTTCTTCAGTACAAGCATTCTTCAAATGCATAAAATTCTTAGTCTTCAGTTTTCGTTGAAGTGGAGATGTCTATCATAGTATGTTTCAAATCTTTGAAGGAAGGAGCAAGTTTGGCTCATGGACCATGTCCATCATATTCGTAAATCTTTAAAAAGAATTATAGTAGCTGAATTACAACTTCTTTTCAATTACTTCGCAAACTTTCTATGATATAAAGCATTTTAATGCTTCAAAAAAAAAAGAGTCATGCTGCCTAGGTGAATATCTCACAAATAAAACACCCATGTAGCACTCAGAAAACAGAATAGCAGCATTTAGGAAGAAGTTGTCTGGTCAGAAAAATTTATTATTATTACTGCAGATAATCTCAATATTCAGATGAAAGGATATATAGACAATGAAGAAGTACGAGAAACTGAACAGGTGAGAAGATTCTAAAAAGATATTAATCTTAGCGAGAGTTTAAGACTTCAAAATATCTAAGTCATCTGACTGCGATGTCACGTAGATTCGCTTCATTAATTGCAACGCAAATCAGACAATTTATACCACTCAATTCTTGTTTGAGCATCAAATTCAATATTAACATAGAGACAATTAAACCACGGTTCATTTTCAAAATTCACGCACTCTGGCCACTATGAATTTTTAATGAGATAAAATCATGTAAGCGGTAACATGACAAAATTCATAGGAGGTCGGCAGAATTGTTTTCCCCAGAACTGTCTCGTATATTCACAATGAAACACTACGCAGCATCTGTGTTTCACTTTCTCGCATAATAAAGGTATCAGATATGAATTTGATCTTCTTTTTACTGATGTGTGATGTCTAAATACGACATATCATATACCAAATTTCATCTCTCTAGATAGCGGTATTTTGAATTTTCGTATTCACATACACAAGAGTAACAGGCCAAACCAAAGGCAGATTAGGTTTAAAAAATTCATACATATCTATAATTCCGCTGTTAAAATCGAATCTCATCTCTCTGGTTCGTTTATTTTTTCAATGATCTTGTTCACATGCAAATGGATGAATAGATATACTTCCTATTGCTGAAATTCACGAGAAGTTTTGTTCAAATATACAAGGTTGGTGTAAACCTAATATGCAGAAATTCATTCGTCTAGGATTTTTTTTTCTTCATAGACGGGTCGGCAGGCATATAATACCAAAAATTTAGTTTTCCGTCACCAAACTGAAATGCGGAAGGTTTTTTTTTTTTTTTTTTTTTTTTTTTTTTTTTTTTTTTTTAAATTTCGAAGAATTTTTCTCAATCCATATACACATTAAATCAACCAATTCGAAAAAAATTATACCAAATTTAACTGCCTTTATTGTCTCAAAATCATATGCAATTCTTGTAATTTGTATAATATGAAAAACTTTTTGCAATAGAAAAATTAAACTAAGAGGCATCTTTTTATTACAGAAAATAATTTCGATTTCCCTTCCTCCGTAACATAATCTCTTTCAACTGGAAACTAGTTGTACATAAAAACGGATCCCTTTCTCATTCCAAGTTCGCTATAAATGAATTCATGCTATGTAATTTATTATCTCTTTTCATTCTTGTAGAGGAGCATATTACGCCTCCATCCATTCCAAAATAAATACACTCGATTAATAAGAAGAAAGTATTGAGCGAGTACACGCACTCTAGATACTCCATGAAAATAAAAGTTCTTTGTATCTTAATGCATCATCATCATATTATTTTTTTTTGGCCTCTCATGAACGCACATAGCTTTGAGGCATAATTGAGGCCACACAATTATGAAAATAAGTAAACCAAAGTAGAGATGATTGCTCTACGTATTCTCTCTAGTTATATTTCCAATTTCAAACATCAACCATTCAAAGAATCCTTGGATCAGGTGCAGGATCAAGCCAATAAGGATTTCTTGCATTTCATCAAAATTAAAGCTATTGTCAAATTTATGTAAAATAGCATCATCTTAGCGGTTTCATTGTGTATAATTCTATATGTATTAAAATTATTTTTTGTACCTTCAGTGAGCACAGAGCACAAATTTAAAAATATTACTTGAAATAGAAATAAAATTGCTAACAGCAGGAATTTAGATTATTTACTATGAGAAAAACATAAGAATGAATACTATTCGCGACAAATGTTCACTTCGTAAGAGTATATAATGAAAGCGATAATACATACAAATTTATCCATTTCTCATGCCCATGTTAGCTAGAAATGCATTCTTGGTATATAATTTATTACCTCTTTTCATTCCTCTCGAGGAGCACATTACGCCTCCATCCGTTCCAAAAAAGCATATCGGCATATTTTGAGTCTGAATAAAAACATGTATTCTGCGCGTTCACACGCGATTTCCCTCAGAAACTCAGAAAAATAAAAACTCCATGTATCTTGAGGAAGTATCTTCCATTTCTCGGCCTCCCGTGGATGCATATATTTATACATCACCCATTCCCATGGAAGCAAGGGAAATGTGCGGAACTTATTCGCTTTTCTTGCTACATCAAAAGCTATATCAAAAGCAGCCCAAAAAGCCTCTCCCGGTAAAAGTTTTGCTGTCACAGAACATAAGGAAATGTGCTCTCAAATGGTATTTCATTTTATGACGCTGCCTCCAATGCAGCAGCGGAGGTGGCCTTTTCTACTCTGCAGGAAATCTGATCCTTCCTCCCCTGCTTAAATATTTTTTCCTCCTCCCTTTTCACTTCTTTCTTCGAACCTTTGAGCAATGAGTTCAATTTTGGAAAGAGTTGTAGGAGGTTTGAAGTTCTCCAGAAACGCGCAATTTCTCAAAATTTCGCTCACAAGGCTCAAAGTTTCCTATTCCTTTCTATATTTTGATGGTGTGCAGAAAAATCTCTTTAAACTGCTAAAAGTCTCTCTTTTTTTGTTTTAAGAAGATTATTTGGATCTCTGTTTACAACTCTTCTGAAAGCGTATGTTTACGTATTTCACCGCATGTAACTTCTACAAGAGTGCGTTGTTCAAATACAAAGCGATTTGTGAAATGCATTCGCATATGCACTTTCAAGATTTCCCTTGCATCTCTCCCAACCAGTTTTCTGCATTTTACACTATTTCTGAAGCAAATACGTGCATTTTTATCCATTGTAGTTCCGTCTTTAAAAGTTTTAATAATTATTTCCTCATTTAAAATTTATTATGTACTACTATAAATTGCACTTTTCAAGAAAAAATGCTCAGTTTCTGTCCAAGGTCTTTTTCTTTATATTTATTTGCTCGATTTTATTACTTAAGAAGATTAAGATGACATAAAAGAAAACCTTACACGATTTCTTAATAAATTTTCGAAATTTTTGTCTTACAACTTTTAAACGAAACTGCTATATTGAATTTGGCTTTTAAACCCATTCATTTCCTTCATTCCTTCATTTCATTCATTCTGAAATCATCGATTGAATAGTAAGATTTTTTACTTATTTTTTTTGTACAATTTTAATTAGCAGTACATTAATTCAGTTAAATTCATATTTTTCAATCCTATTAATTAATAAGATGAAATAATTTTTTTTAAATGCAGTATGTATAATACATTTAACTGCTTAGAAAGTCATTTATCTGGGAGAAAAAAAACCGGTTGCCAAAGGCAGCTAGTGTTTAGAAAGTAATGTTAATCATTCTAAGATCAGTTTGTTGATTTTATTTAATTCAATCTGCTTTGAAATGAATTCATAAAAACACTTTTCATATAGCAATAACAGTTCATCACTTAACACTCGTCCAATAGTCACAGGAATCATGTTAAATCGTTCTTCGCTCCTAATCATTCAATACATTTTAGCTTCTTCATTTTTAGTAAATACTATTATTTTTTCTGCCATCAAAGTATATTCCTTTATTACTAAGAGCTGGCTCTCTTAATCTGATATTTAATAAATTATTCTATTTGTAAGTTATAACTGAAATAAATATCTTAATCTTTCACAAAAATTCAAAAATTTTAGTCCTAATGCATGAGTGCAAAATGTAATACAGAACTGTAAAGTATTTTTTCCGTCACCAATAAATGAAAATGAAATACTTAGGCTGCTTTTAAAGAAACCTGTCAACCATAACGTAAAGAAAAATACTCGTATTTCTTTACTTTCCTTTTTGTTTTTCCCTTAACTTTTAAACCCTTTAAGAAAGCAGAAGTCTCACAGTGTTTTTGTTTTTTTTCTCAATTATTTTTCTCCATGATTAGCACGCAAAGATGTAACTTTTGAATTTTATTAGAATTCAACATTAGAAAAAAATCCATCTTTTCGCATTGCATTAATATCTACTCGCGGATTCATATATTAATTATACTACTTGTAAGATAAATTGCCAGTTGGGATTCAATAACTCTTTCGCAAAATTAAGCCTTTGCTCTCAACATAGTTTCATATCGTTATTCCTCTTCCTCTGATTCATTATTCTCTTACTTGATTTTCATCGTAATAACTTTGACATAATTCATAAATATTTTATATCCAATACTGAATTCGGATACTTTTGCATTCGAATTGATTCCGGCGGAATAAAAAATCAATGCCAAATGTTTTCGATGATTTATGGAAGAAGCGCAAATCTTTCCCTTAGGTAATTAGCTTAGTTGTTTCCTAAAAAAAAATTTTTTTAATACATTTTAAGCAAATTATTCTAAATTTGATTTTAATTAGCATCATATTATGTTGATACTTAAATTTAGAGATCATTATAAAAAGAAAAAAAATCTTACGGAACATATCATAAAATAGGAAATGTAAGTTATTAAATATTAAAAAATTTTCCAAGTAATTCCAGATAGTAATAATACCTGAAACACAATTCTTAAAGTTTACCATACGAATCCACTATTCTGCCGAAATGAAGTTTTAAACAAGAAATATAGGGGGGAAATATTTGGATAAGCCATTTTTGGAAAAAAATGTATGAAAAGAAATTCTTATTTAAATTATCTTTATTCAAAGGGAATAGGTGTAAATATTTATTATTCCGAAGCCAAATATTTACGCTTGCAAAAGAAATGTTGGTAAACACTGAAGCTTTGGATTTCTTTTCATATGTAAAAGAGCAGAATGCTGCATAAGTTTAAACATATAATGCCAGAAGTAAATCAACACACACGGCCTAAACTCTAAAAAGCAATTTTTGAGAATAAGTTTCGTATAACATATGAAATCAAAATCTGAATATTAGGCCACTTTCATTTTATATACGTTATATTATATTATATTATATAATGGAAGTGAAAACATTACAAAAGCGAAAACAATTAAAGATACCGTTTTTTATATAACGGCAAAGAAACAGGCATTAAAAAAATTAAACAATTATCCTCCTCCAAAAAAATTCCAAATTCGAGCTATAGAAACATAGATAGATAATATCAAATGTAGAATATTAGAATAAGCTTTGTTGTATATTTATTTATCAAATGCTGTACTCCAGATATTCGATTTTTTTTTCATTCGCGATCATAACAGAATAAACTGGCAATTATCGGATAGTCTAAGAATGTCTGCTTATGATTTTATAACTCATTTCTTCCTCCACTCAATAAAATGCATTCCACCTTTAACAAAAAAGAGTTTTTATGAAGAATCGATTTATAACTAAAATTAATTTTAGTTCCATGGTATAAACATAATTTATAATTTGATTGGATTTTTATATTTGTGTTATGAAGTAATAATATTGCATCACAATGATTTTAAATTATGGAATCTGAATTTTAATCAATAAATCTAGAGCAGAAAATTATATATATTTAAATATATATACATACATTTATCCAAACCAGGTCAAAAATGATATAAAATGATTTTTATAGATCTAAAAACACGTACACAGTTGAAAAGAGAAATTACTGCCTGCATGATTTTGTTTAGTTGTTTGGGGTTATAGTACAATTAGGATATAATACTCACCAGAACTTTGCAGCAAATTTTTAATTTAATTAATAGAAATATTTATTGTAAAAATAAAAATTATAATTACGAATTCGAAGCTTGTGAAACAAATCTACATTATATAAATTTTATGAAAAAATCCGAAAATGGAAATGAACAAATACAAATTCTCAAGCTGCTGGGCTTTCCCTAGTTATTGTATAATGAAGTTATCAAGTTATATGGACAATTTGTTATCCATATTTTTTATTAAGGAATAAAAATAATATCCAGATAGATCATTGACATCTTTTCATCTTTCTTGACACTTCGTTGACACAATTATACGATAAATGTGTTCTATAAACTTGAAAAAAAAATCCAAAATTGTACAGTATTCAATAATTTTACAGTACTTATTTAAAAATACTAATTTTAGCAAAAATTGTCTGAATAGAAATAGTTTAATAGAAAACTTCTTTTTTGTTTCTGGACAAATATCCAAATGTTTCTATGAAGGAATTTGAAATAAAAAAAATTCTATCCACAATAGTCATTTTCAAAAAATATTTTTCTAAACAACATGATTTAATGCAGAATATAAAGTAATTCATCATTTATCTAAGAAGCCAAGAAATATCTCAATTTGATACAAAAGGAAATAATATTTGATTTTTCAAATAAGTCATTAATTTTATTTAAAAACGAAAATATATTAAACGATGTTCATTATTTCGTAGCTTGCAAACATTTTTAAGCTCAAATATCAGATGTTTTTTCTCTCTTGAAAATAATGTGTATGCTGATTTTGAACATTGTTTTATTTAAAAAGAAATATAAATGCATTTTTTAAACACGCTTTTATTAATGCACAAAAAAAAAGCAGAAATTTACTCTATTTCAATTATTTCCTGCATTTCAGTGTGGATAACTACTACTTCCCTAACTCATTACCAGATGCCGAGTCTAATAAAGAAGACAAATAATGATTAGTCAATTTCTAATTAAGTACAGAAAATATTAAAGTAATATATTATTACCATGTAGGCACAAGTACAGAAAATTTCATTATTCGAGCATATAAGAGAACGAATGAAAATCAATTCCAAAATTCCATATTTGCAAATATGAAGTAAGTTAAATAAAATTATAAAAAGGTTCAGAATACGGGCAAATGTTTAACAAAGCGATATATTTATTAGATTCTTTGTTATACTTATTGTACATTCATAAAAAGATTTTCAGCGATAATTATCTTTTATTGTTTATCCGAATAGGTTGGTAAATTACGCTTTCATTTTTAGTGAAAGCTAAAATTTAATGTTAAAAATAACTTTTACATAAACTTGAAAACTAACTTTGTCCTAGCAATTCTGACATTCTGCCTAAGTTCGTTAGCAATTCTGACATTTAGTGACCAAATTAGCAACATTGATGATCGATAGAACGAAAAAAAAAATCTTGTCAATTCATAATAATATAAAAATAGGCAGTTATAGTACTTGTGATATTCATTTGTTTTCATGTCAGAAAGTCTATACAATTCTGTAAAAACAAACTTAGGAAAAGTGGATTCCAAAATAATTGTCCCCTTAAGAGTAAAGTAACATATCGTGTTTTGTTTTCCTAAAAAATATAAAGACTAATATTTTATTCTGAATTATTTTTTATAGGAAGAAATACGTTAATTCGTTAAGCGAATTAAAAACAGTTAAAGCAAATTGTTAAAATTCACAAATTGTAAATCTTGTTTTAAAATAAAATTCCCTTACAAAATGAAACGTAATATTTAACTTTTCGAAAATAATTAATAAGTTTTTTAAAAGATTTTTTTTAATAAGTAATTTAAAACGACATTCATTATTACGAAATACACTATGTCCAATAATGTGTGTAAAAGTAAATTACTACCACCAAATTAAACGGCTTAAATATATTTCTTTTTGTCTGTGTTAAGAACAGATATATTACTCGTTTGCATGGCATATCTTCCAGCCAACCGAAACTTGAAACATTGAAAAATTAAGATAACTTCTCATTAGCGCTTGCTTTGCAATGTTTCTAAAGTGACAGGCGGCCGTGAATTTTGACACACGTACTAAAGGTCAGTTATAAAATAGCCGTCACCCGTCAAAGCATCAGATCTTTCAACTGGATAAGCCCGTCATAGGAATGATGACAACACAGCGCAATACTGTACCTTCCAGAAAGTGAGAACACGCTTATTTTTTCGTCCCTTTTGAGGTATCCGTCGGTGGAAGAATGTCTTAGGGTGCGCAACTATTAAAGGGAAAAAAGAAAAAGGAATGAAACTTTTAATATAAAATTTGTAAATTGTGATGAAGATATTATTTGCCTAATTTGAAGAATTTTTCCATCTTTAACTGCTTTTGCGATTATGCTGATTATATGACGAAAGTGATTAATACATTTTAAATCTTTTTATTTAGTTCTTGTAACATAAAACTTAGAGTGTCCTATACGATACTGGAAAAAAGTATGTTATCCATAATTTTAAAGAAAAACACTCAGAAAAGCAGCTTTACGATAAGCTCTAGTGGTTGCGGAAGAAATCTGGCGACAAGCATCTGAAACGTGGAAAAGCGAGCGGTTGGTGTTTTTAATCACTCGTGATGAATGTTGCAGCTTATGAGAGAAAATATGTTCTGCAATAACTGTGTCAATCCATCATCATGGAGGAACTAATAAAGAGACGACCGAGATACTAAAGACTTAAACTGAATTTACTACCGCCAGCGAAAGAAGCTCAAATACGCTTTGGTGGATCACTGGAAAGTATATTTCTAATTCAACATTTGATTTACACTCGTAATGCTTCGCTTTACTATGGAATTAAATAATAGGAAGTGCGTTTTTTAAAACTAGTGGAAAACAACGTTAACAGGGTAAGATGTTAATGAATTTCTAGTACTCATATGATTCGGATGTATCGTGTTAATTTAGACATGAGCTCATAGAATATTTGAAAATTTTATATTCGATTGTCATTTTTGTGCGGAATTATAACGGCTTTGAAGGGTATAATTTTAATTAATAAGTTTAAAAATGCTATAGTTAGATTCACGAATGGAATTTTGACAAGGCAATTAAGAAGTTACGAAACTTCTATTTCTTAAGGCTTGTGCTATCGAAATTCTGATGTCAAGCGTATATACATGGCATCCAACCACCTGAAGAAAGCAATTTCGCAAGTCGATTGACATCTAAATGCCCGTTTTCTTACTATGTGCTGGGATGTCTCGCCCTTTTCTTTTATTTTAATCTCAAAAATTAAATCTGAATAGTGCATTTGAAATGTACAGTAGAAGCATGCACTCATTTCAAAGCACTTTCATGTTTGGAAATAAGCAAGTCTTAATTTGAAAGATTTAGAAAGAAAGATGATAACGTTTTCGTATGAATATAAATATGAATACATTGTTTAATTTATTTTCGTTAAATTTTCTATTTTTCCACCTCATTCCATCGTCAGCTCGTTAGCAAAGGCGATGATAGTATACACGACTCTGTGCATTTTCCAGTAGGAAGCCTCGAGCATGAAAACGAGATGCCATGAAATAACAGCAACAAAAAATTGATCTGAAATGAAATCATTCACAAATATTTATAAAAACTTCAACCCAATCTATTAATTTATTTTAATACTGATTTTTATTTTTTTATTGTGGCAATCATGTACATATATTTGCTGTCAAAACAGCTTCTCTTTTTTATTCAAATATCGCATATCGCCAACGACGTATTAAGTTTGAAACATGTTAAAGGATATTTTACATTAAAAAGTATACCCTACTCCCCCCCCCTTACTATTCAACATTTCGATTTATCTAATCCATTTATACTACATTAATGTATATTAAACAAAGTACTCTTTAATTTTCGTTCATAAGCATTGTCCTTACCCTAAGAAATAATATTTATTGTAGCTAAAAAAAAATTTTTTCTGTAAATCATTAGCTTCTGTATGATTTAATTACACATGAACGGAAACGTTCTCTCAAGACTTTTCGCAAACAATAAAAGTCTTAACTCCCGTATAGAATCGTGGACCTTACGTAAAACCGTAAATGCCTTACATGGGATGGGTGAAAAATAATTACGAAGAGTAGATCTTTAAGTTAAGCCCAGCATTTCTTCTGAATAGTATTCTGGGCGCTTTACTCCCGATGACTGGAGCAAAAATCTGACAAGGAATTCTAGTTGTAATCACAGCATCACCTATCGAATCTCATTGATTTAAGATATTGCATTTGCATGCATGGGAAAGTATAGATTGACGGACGATCCATTCTTTAACACATTTAGTTCAAAATTTACCATAAATCTACATTTTGGACATTAAATATGTAGGTAAAATATCATTTATCTAGCTTGTTTCTTTGGCAGTTATCGTGCTACCTTCTATTCGCAATAACCTGACAGTCTTCTAAATGAATTTCGTTCAAAACTTGATAGAAGTCTACATGTTAGGTAGAAAGTCCGCGTGGTTCAAAGGGCTTTCGAGATGTAGTGTTCACAGACAGAATGCATTTTTAGACCTCGAAGAAGGCTGAAACATGGAAATTCCACAAAAACACGAATCAGAAATTTCGACGATTACGAAACTTTCTGTTTACTTCATACACGCGAAGCTAATCATTGTAAACTTGTTGACAAAGATTTGAAAAGTGTATATTGCAATAAGTTTTCAGACTCCTTCTGGGTAAAATATTTATACATAACTGTACTTTTTATATTTTTCTCTGCCTGCAAGAGTGAATATGGTATTTCTTTCTTTTCATGGATCTTTATATTTCCCCCATATATCTGCTTTTCATAGCGTTTGTAACCATTATCTAATGCAGTAAAGCAAAGCTCCAATAACTTCGAAACCTGTTTTGAAAAGATCTTTTTGAATCATTTTTGGCAAGTAAGAATATTATTATTCAAGCAGACTTGATCATTGTGTTAGAAAGGATACAATGCAGAATATTTTCTCAATTCATCTCGAATATAAAAGATGTTAAACCGAATAGAAAATAGTTGCTTAATATAAGCTTAAAATGAGTGATTTTTTCTGCATTTCTACGTGAACTAATAAATATTTATACCTCGGAAGCAAAACATTTTAAAATACCTTTACAATGCAGCCATACAAGCATCATAGCATTTTGAATTCATTAAAATTATGTATAGGACTGTCTGAAAGTACCTAAAAGCAATAAATCATAAGCAGAAAAACCCCAGGTAAGTTTCAAAAATGATACATCGTCTATTTAAATTGCTATAAGAATTTTTAACATGACAATAATATGCCAAACAATAATAACAATGAAGATTGGTATGTTATACGTAAACTGCAAGATGAATGTTTAAAAATCCAGCAAAAACATATTATAGAGCTGATTGTAGGATCCACAGGTGCGAAATTTTATAGCTAATTTACTTCCTAAATAGCACGAGATTTAAAAAAAAAATTAATTTCTATTCATTTTTTAAAAGAAGAAAGTACTTAAAATTTTAACGTGTTTTTTTAATAACTTCAAAAAATTAAAAAAAAAAAGGGGGTTTTTTTTTTTTTTTTTTTTTTTTTTTTTTGGCTCCTCTGTAAAATTTGAAAATTAGGTTTCCATTCACATAACTGTTTTTATGTACGATTTTTCCCTAATCTTCATACAGTCTTTACATCATTTTCACGTATGCTTTTCAACAATAATTTTCAATGTTTCGTTGCAATGCAGATTTCAGTACAATACATTTTTATTATATTGCAATACAAATGAATTATTGTAATGTGAAAATAATAATTTTCATTCTAGCGTTGCTATAATTAAAAATAAATTTTTTAAACAATTTAAACTAATATA
>JAPMOR010054845.1:772629-789066 GCA_026543865.1 Argiope aurantia | reverse complement strand
CGAGCACATCGCTGGTTAGATTTCCTTCTTTCAAGTTTTATGAAGATGACTGTGTGTCGTCTAAAAGTTTGAGTTGAAAAGGTTTGAATATGTTTGTAGCAACTTGTAGTCACTTTGCTGACTCCATCAGCTATTGTATATGTTCGGAATCATTCAGGTCTCTGAAATTTTTTTGCATTGTTCAGACGGATTTTATCTGTGCAAACTCCAATCAAGGTCATAATGCTTGGATCACAAGGTAAAATAAAACTTGGCCTTTCCGAGGAAATAAAAAGCCCACGAAAAAGGATTGAAGAGCCTAAGATGAAAGGCATGTAATAAAAATTATTTAAAATTAAATTTCTAGTTAAATAGCGCTTGAAATAATTTATGATTCAGCAAATGTGTCATGAGTAATGGGATAAATAAGCAAATCGTATCTAAAAATTAAAAAAGCTTTCGGTGGAAACAATCCTGAATATTCGTCCTTTTTAATGAAACTGAAATTTATAACTTCTAGTATTTGAGGAGTTTAAGCTATTATTTATTCTCCTTAAACACCGGTTATTTTATATAATCTCTTATTCGTGATAAAATCAAGATTTTCCCAAAACATTAAAAGATGATTTTGCTTTTATTCGTATGTGCTGAAACTATGCCCACGAACATAAAAATCTTATCACAGAAACTGAGCTCTTCGGTCTTTTATTAAATTCATGCGGCCTGATCCTATAATAGAGTGTAATTAAGATGACAATCAAAGGGCGTGGGCTTCTTTCTGCCATTCATCTCTCCCCCCTCCGATGGAACAGATAAATGATAGTGAAGACTCGCATTATCACAAAATAGACAGCTGGCTAATAATATGTCTTTATTTTAATATTTAATTCATAACATTTGGCCAGTTAATTACAAATATTACTTTTTAATTAGCTGCTTTGATTTTGTTAAGTTTCCTTTGAAAATTATTGCAAGTAATTAAAGTGACAATTCTTGTTACAATATCAATTTCATTTATCTAGATACCATCCTGTCTGGTAAGAATTTTTATCATCTAAACTGCATTAATTAAAAAATTTATGAAGTTGAATTTAAATCTGTATCTTAAATTAAAGAAAGCTGCGATTTCAAGCCAATCGTGGTGTTTATAGATTTTATTTCTTTTACTTTAATAAATATAAATTTAGTGCCAAAATTTAAGAACATTAGAAGATTATTTTTTATCTGGTTAAATATAAACCTGTTCAGCAAAATACCTGTTTAAGCAAAATACTGTAGAAATATTTCGATTCATTCATTTTTATAAATAATTATTGTACTTTAAGATAATGAAATGCAGTGAAAAGAAGATATATCAACTCTTCTTAGCAATTAGCACATATTTATATTAGTATATTTATTGTAATACACAAATTTGAAAAAAAAAATTACAAAATAGTAGGTGGTTTTTAAAAGTTACACCGCTTCACGCTCATTAAATTTAATCTCAAGAGATAATTAATTCTATTAAAAGGATTGCTTTCATTAGCAATGAATGACAAATTACTACAACCAATTAACTATGATATACTTACAAATTAAATATTCGATCTAAGAAAAATAATTTAAAGGAAGTTTGTCGATAAAACTTTTAAAATCATGAAATCATGGAACAGTAATTAGAACACGACTGAGAGATGAAAATAGAAAATAAATTTGTTATTTGCTTGCATTTCTTATGATATTTTTTATTAAAAAAATATTCTCAAAAAACGAAGAAAATTTCTTCTACTCAATTTTCTTTATCAAGATATTAGTATAAATACCACTCCCATTAAAATTAGTATTGATTGAATTTTGATCCATTTTTTCTTTAACTACATCTACGAGTTTTCATATAATTCCAAAAACAAGTCAATTAAATTCAATAAAATACAAATAGTCTTTCCCTAAACGGGAGTTCCCATATGTAAATTCCAATTTTTATATCTGAAAATTTATTGGAATTTTTGCTACCTATAAATCAATAAATTAATGAAATCATGAGCACAAAATTGCATATGTTCATGATATTAACAAAGCATAATCTATATAAATATAACAAAGAATACTATATATATACCACGGAAATATACTACCACGGAATATAAAAAATACCACGGAATCATAACAGATAAATAATAGCAATATTTTTTTACTTAGCTATATGTGTGTACACGGTATGCGCGTTACGTGTTATTGTGTACAGATTCCCGTTCTGAAGTTGCGTGACGGCTATTTACAATAGTCGTATTAAACTTTAAAATAGTGTTAAAATAACAAAACCATCCTTCACACAAACATTTTGATGTCCACAATCGCATGTCCTTCCAACTGGATCTTATTTTAGTATCCATAAGTGTGGCTAATTCAAAATGTTTTATGAATCTGCCGACTTATTGATGTGAATTCAATTTCTGCAATGCTCCTATTAAATAGTTTCGGCACTTATTTATTCCGATAGCTTTTGGAATGAATACTTTATGATTAAAGAAACAGAATTGCAGGTAAAATAAATGTTAGCTATCCTTAAGCTCTTTTCATTCAATTTTTAAAAACGGTGAACGAGAACATGGATTTATTAATTTTAATTTAATATTTGTACTGTAACAAAAGAATAAATGATAAAACTGAGAGCTGATACATTATTGTTATGTGGGCACAAAATCAAGCCGAATTCGTTCATCGTTATTGAGCAACCACTCGCGCTCTCGGACTTTCAACATGCTTGGCTGGTGGAAAATCCGAGACAAAGCTGCTTTTGGGGAGTTAGATAACACAAAAAAACGAGTTTATGTCGAGCAGTTTCAATTATAAATCGAAAAATTAGGCCAAATAAAATTAGGCCATAAGAAGATTCAGCTGGAATGAAAGAAATGAGCGTTTAAAATGTTTTTGTGTACAGAGCGAAGTTTCCGAACTACAACAGCATCGCCAAAGAGTTTCGCCAAAAGTTTCATCAGCAACTACTCATAATGCTTTATCATTAATGCGCAAGTATAACTTAAAATAATATATCCTTTTTGTTATATGACGAAGTTAGATTGATTTATATGATTAAAAAATTAAAATATATTAAATATATGATTAAATATATTAAGATTAAAATTATTAACAATACTTAGTGTCGATTATTAATAATTTAAAGTCTATTTCATTATTAACATTATGTCGGTTAATGCATCTTATTAAAATAGAGAAAAAGAAGAAGAAAGCTATATTTTAAAATTTTGTAAATATTTTAGATATTTATTTGAATTATATATTTTAGCTTTCTAACGTTTACACACACACACATATCTCTCTGCTTTCCAGATTTTTTTAATTTTAGAAACTAATAATTTAGATCCTCATAATTGATTAAAAAAGTAATGTTAGAAATCCATGTCATTTGAAATAATTAAAAATTACTTTTCGTATTGAATGTGCTTATAAAATCTTATTGCTGAAGAAATGCATAACCTATATAGCAAGCGAGAAAATCGGGCTGGGTTCGAAGGGATCACTTATCAGGTACTCCAAAAGAATCATAGAAAGATTGTTTAGCTGAGCGGGTAAAGAGTGTAAACCTCCTATTAAATACATAAATCTTTTGTAACAAATGTAAAAGTAAATTTATTGCAAAAGATTTGTGTATTTACAATGTATTTATATAATAGTAGATTTAATTCTTCTGTACTGGCATTCAAGATTATTATAATTAAAAATAACTATGAAATCATTCAGAGTTCTTCTGCACGGTCTAAAAATCGAAAAATATGAATGTCATAATCGTATAGAACACTTCTCACTGATAAAAAAACGAATTAAATTGCAATGATGCAAAAATGAATTCAATTTTTCTATTTGGAATTTAATTTATGTACCTATCAGAATGGGTGTGTGAAACCAAATAAAGTTAAAAATGAAGAGATTTTTGTAAAAATTTTTCAAATTAAAAGAAAATTCTGCTGAAATAATCGTCTTCTTTTTAATAATTACTTTAAGTTTTTCATTTAAAAATAGTGAAGGTTTAGTTAATAATAAGTTTTGATTCGTTCCATTGAAGAAAGATAAAACTAGTAGAATTGAATAATAGGTTTTACACTGAGCAATGCATCTCGTTTCGAGAACTTCTGAAATCATTCCCATTGCATTTCAATTCATTCAAATTAAAATTATTTTCTTGATGTTGAATCTTGTCTGAAGTTTCATGAAAAGATTGAAATGTTAAAGATTAATTTTGAAGAAGCTCTCTGCTGGATGCAGGAGTTTCTGTCATCCTTTGACTGGGGACACTTCAACAAGTCTGCTCTTTCATCTCAAAAATATATTATGTATGCAAATTATATGGGACAGTCGAATTCAATTTCGCTGTTCGAATAGCTATTGGATACTGTCAGTTGTAAGGCTCGCTTTTCGAGATAGTCAGAAGAATTTTAAATGTTAATTGCGAATTTTGTCGCTTTGAAATATAAGGGTTGTAGTAACAGTTGACAGATTCGAATCGAAAAAAATAACTCAGATATGACAAATACAAAGTTTGAGAAATTCATATAAATTTAAATTTAAATATATCTACAGAAATAATTTTTAAAAATTTTAAATCCACTTTTTTAAATTTCTCTAATCAGTTTCAAATATCATCCAAAGAGCTATGAAGATAAACGCAGTTCTTTCTTAATCTTATGGAATCCGAAATTCAGATTTCTTGATCTTTTATTTTTAGGAAGATGGACGAAGATATTTAGAACCTAGATAATCGGAAAAGCAGGATTCTGTGCTTGTTTTTTGTGGCAATCATTGATGAAAAACTAAAGCTGATTATCTTGGGAACAAATAGAATTTAACCCACACCTAAAATGATTGCAAACAAAACTAAGAATTCCAATAAATTTAGTCACTGATTTTTAATTCTGGTTAATTATTTAACAAGCGCAAGCTTTTTCATCCAAAATTGTCCTTTTAATCTAAAAGTGCTCATGAAACGCTTGAAAAGTTTGTTTTATGCATTTCAATGATCTGTTGGGAGCAATAATCGGAATGGTATAAGCCCAACACTTCCATTTTTCCCAGATGCCATGCACCTAGGTAGATTTATTGCCTATTAACTCTCCTTGATATGCAGGTGATTTGCTAGATGATTTTAGTTTACTTTGTATTCGCTAATTTTGTAAATAAATATATAAATACTTTTATATGTATGTTCTATGGGGAGGGGGGGCATAGCCTGAGAGAGGCAGGGTGAAAACAGAGTCTCAAACACTCCAAGTAGTTTATGATATAAAGATATCGCCCTGGTGCAGGCAAGTAGGGAATTATTTCTTTTCAAAAATACACAAAAAAGGTGCATATAAGTAATAACAATCCTGTCAAATTAACAAGGAACATTCATCGGAGCTATTCTTGTATAGTATTATATTATTTTAAATACATCATACATACATTAAATGGTCAAATGAGCTTTGCTTCATTTCTAAAATGTATATTGATTGTTGTTCTTTTAACTATAAGGCATAAATCAGGCAGCATAAATTAAAGCATAAAGTCATTTTTTAGTTTACATATCTAACTCTTTATTCAAAAATAAACTGTGCACTTGAATGGTCGTTTGCACATGCATGTGATGGCCCGAATAACTGTTGGTCTACGCTCTCACAACACGTGTCTCCGAAGTACCGCCCTCTCTGCGTGAAGGTTGAGGAACGCGGATATTGCTGTTAGTTTTGTATATTCATCGTCACGCCTTTGATTTTAAGTAGTCATCGCTTCATTGCATCCTTTTAAAATTATCACACTAATGAAAAATATTAAATTTGTTGTATTAAATGTGCAGTTATTGTAGTTGTTTTTTATGTGTATGCATATATATATTGTATTATTCATCAATTCACGTAAAGTTCTTTTAAATTAGTTCTTTAAAATATGGATGGTCGGCCTCTGGCTACTTTTCCTACCGTAGACATTTAAATGTTAAAGAATTTAAGACATTCAAGTGTTAAAGAAATTTTTATTTAAGTGTTAAAGAAAGAAAAAAGAAACACGGAAGATCTTTGCATTGAATAAAATTTTGTTTGAGTGATTTCAAAAGGTGGTGAAATTCTACTGAAATTTTTGCGAATAAAAATAAAAACATCTACCCAAACATTCCTTTAAACTCGATAATCGAATCCTACAATCAGTTTATTGAATGAACCCTTAAAATCCTCTCTAATTAAACTACAAATAGCCCCAAGTACCTCAAGAAAGAACATTTTAACAGCCCTTTAGGGCATCCCAGGAAATACGCAATGTACGCCCTAATGCTTTTAATACCCACAAAACACTTCCACATTTGCCACAATGCGGTGCCCTGGCAGTTCATTTCCGAACAGCACAAGGAATCTGCGCGCTCATAAAAGCGAGTCGTAAAAGAACTTAGCAGAGAAGGCTGCGAAATCCCGTCTGTAGGCTACTCTCTCGCATAGGTAGTTATTATTCAATATTTTATGGCGAAATGGCTGCAAACACATACTTTTAGGGATCATATTTATAAATAGAGGTTGAAACGTTAGAACCAAAAGAATTTCGATATCGCGAATTGAAAGCAGTTTACCGTGAAAGAGAACGAATTTTAGTTTCCTATTCATTGGTTTCATGGAATAATCTTAATAACAATTACACAGTTTTAATAAAAATTATTTGATAAATAAAATTGTACATTATTTGTGGAAATGAAATGTTTCAGGGATGATTTAAACATATTTTAGCGATACCTTACAGCAGATGAATTTGATAATCTAGTTAAGAAAATAAAGTTGTACACTCATAAAAATGTTTAAATCATATAAAAATATGAATATATTTTTAACATATCTGTTTATATATTTATAGGAGTTATCTAAACTGTAACAAAATTCAAAAATGACAACAACAAAAAAATGAACAAGAAATATGCAAATCTTCCAGAAAATTAAAATTGGTAAAGACCGCCAGAACCAAATGTGAGAAAAGATACTTCAATTCGAAGATTTCCCTAATATAGTAATTCATCTATGTATTCAAAGAACTCATAAATAAAATAAATTTATACGAAATCAATTAATTCAATATTTAGAATAATGAAAGATACTAGATTAACAGAAATTAGGACAAACATTAACAAACCCGAGAGATTCTACATTCATGTTGGTAAATGTAAAAGTAGTAAAAACAAGTCTTCGTTGACTGTATTTTACAAATATATTTATTGAAAAAACAAATTCTGTACAGAAAATATTTGCTTTAAACTACAGCATCAAAACTAATCTGTAAAAATTATACGGTTGCAGCAGAATGCAATTAAAAATAATTTTAATCAGATATTTTTTAAAAAAATTGTATTTACAACACTTTCGACCCATTTGTATAATTTTATTACTTTCATTTATCTAGTTAATATTCTTTCATAACATAACAAATGTTTATTCTCGATATAAAATTGTATTATGTGTTGATTAAAGTGAAAGTATCAAAAGGAAATCAATTCAAGATATTTTAACCCGCCCCCTAAAAAAAATTAATTTCTTTTTTTTTATTGATACTTGTACTAATATGGCAAATCTTAAATTCTTTATTAATAAATCTAAATAATTTCTTCGAAGATTCTCCTTATATTTCTAATTTATATTTTGCACTTTCATAGTTATTTTTGTTAGTTTATTCGATTGTTGCATTTGTCTTACAAAATCAACAAAAGAATCCAGCTGATATAAGTAAAGACTTCAAAAATAAATAAATTAAGCTAAACCATATTAGTTTTATTTTTATCACAAATTCTGTCCACACAGTGTCCTTATTGTAACAAGCAAAACAAGAAGGGAAGATGTGTTTGCCGTCCTGTTGAGGACTGGTCAGCGTTAACTAATAGGGAAGATACAGTCATCAGTAAAATACAAATTCAGATAAATGATCTGTAGCTTACATACTTGACAGCTATATATGGCTTACATATTCGTTTTTCTTCTTTAAGAAGATTGATAGTTTTCATTTTCCTTTGCCAATAAACATTTTATTCAAGTAATATATCAAGAGTTAGAATGCATTTCTCCCCCAAAAGAATATGCGAATTTCAAAAACCACACATATTTCTATTCAATCTGTAGTTTATAAACAAATTTCTACATTACCAGGAATCAATTTATTGCTTCCACAACTAAATCGAAACGATTTCGTAAATCGCCATCTAACAAACTGGTAGAACACATTCACAATCCCCTAAACCTCTCTTCAATATTCAAAGGCTCAACCTGCATTCACGGAAACTGTGGATTTGATTACTTGTAAGAAATACAAAACAATGCCGTCCATGAAGGAGCGAAAGGAAATGGAACTAAATAAAAATGCGGAGGAGTCTTTCCTAGTGAAATAAAAATGTCCACCCGAACAAAAAGTTAGCAAGGGTGACGAGCAGAGCGGAGAAGTTCCTGCGCAAACAGGCAGCGGACTGAGTCTGTTTATTCAAGCAGCACGAGTGCTCTTGTTACACTATCCACTCTCCAATGTTATTCTTTCTTTCAAGTTGCTCCCTTAAATTATTATGAGCGACAGGAACTTCCCACGGGAGTCAGTGGGATCGGATTGCACTCTCCGCATTAAACTTGTAATATTTGGGTTACCCAATTGTATCAGAGTTTTAGTACTGCTTTATTTTTCTTGGAGAACTTTAGTAAATGGAAATATAAGATGTTTTTCAGTGGTTGAATTCTTTTAGATGTGTTTTACAGGATAAAGATCTACAAAGATAAAATCATTGGAAATTGAACTAAATAGAAATTAAAAAAAAAACATTTTTTGGATAAGAGATTAATAGAATGAAAGGCAATTCTAGCGTTAAATTTCATTTGAAATGATATTTTGTGAAAATTTACCAATAGAAAACTTTCAGAAAACATACATTAAATATTATTCTAATATAAAGACACCACCAAAATATAGAATATGTATGGAACTTGAATATATGACACATGAATAATATATATGTATATATATGTATATATATATATATATATATATAATACATAATAAAATTCACCTTTAATGGTCTTCTGATTATGAAGCTAATATCATTCTTATAGTCATGACAAAAGAGCTCAAAACATGCTACAGATAGAAACAATGCTCAAAATTGGATTTTTTTTCTTTTATGTATAAGATTTTGTACAACGCCAAAGTCAACAGTTCTTCTAAAAGGTGTGATTTTGATTCTGGTTAATCAACATTAAAAAGCAAAACATGCAAAGGTTCTTATATCATAGAAGTCATAATTTTATGGGTACAATGTGTCATATACCACTTTTCCCCGCGGAATTAGTTTATTGTTATCTTTCCATTCCCCAAATGGTCAGATTTACCTCTTCAGCAGTTAAGATTATATAAATTTTGACAATTTCGAACAACACCCCGCAGAATGGTTTATTCATGGATTCAAATCAAAATACGGATGGAGTAGAATTTTTTACAGGTAGTTCGAAAGAAGGTGATAAAGCAGGAGCTGCAATAGTAGTTTATTACTATGGGAAAGAGATCGATAAAAGTCTTGTGAAAATATCGAACCATGTCACAAGTTTCCAGGCAAAAGTGCAAGCTCTAAAGATGGCCATTAAATATTGTGAAAGGATGGAGGACGGACAAAATTGCTCAATATTTTCTAATTCTCTGTCAGTCTTATAAGCCATACAATCATCTCACAATTATAATAGAGAAGTATGAATAATAAAAGAAAAAATTTTAAATGTAAAAACCAACAAGTGGATAGAGTTTAAATGGATTCAGGCCCACATTGGAACCTATGGTAATGAAAAGGCGGATCGATGCACAGACATGGCAGTACAGAAAGAGATATAAGATATAACTGTCCCCAAATTAAATAGTCTCTTAAAATTTGAATTAAGAGAAGAAATAAAGCTACAATGGTTTAATAGATAGTATATGTTCATAAAATGAAGAGTAACTTCTGACTATGTTCCTAACTCAGAAATAAGAAAAAGAAGATATCCATCCACTGATAATCCAAATTATATCAGGATATGGGTGATTTCCTGCATGTTTTCAAAGAATTGGAAGAATGCTGAAAAATAAATGTATCTATGGAGGAATAGGTACTATTTAACATTATTTAAAGGGATGCGTAGAAATCTCGGAATTGACAGAATTTGAAAGTTGAAAATGGTGACTTAATTACTATACTGATAGCAGTAGATACCTTAAAACACTGAAGGACATAATGTTAAAAATTGTCAGTTTTTTACCAACTATTTGAAAGTTTTAAAGTATTTGGATTTCTATTATTGTGGAACTAGAATTTGGAGGAATATTGAGGAGATTTTTTTAAGTGATGGCATGTCTCTTGTTTAACAGGAAAATGAGGAGGAAAGTTAATGATTGACTACTTTGTGGCTGGGGGACAACTGCCTCGAAGAGGATGTCAGCTTGGTTAATCGGTAGGTTATGGATAGGTTATGCTAAAGACAGCAGTTAGCCATAGAAAATCATGCCGATATTGTTTCGTTCAGTGGTGGCGGGGTGTCGGTTGTACATAAGAAGAAGTCGTATTTATCTATCTCATTATATCACTTCATTTGTAATGAGTACTTCCTTGGCTTACAAGATAAAAACAAAACAGAAATCTTGTAGAGGGAGGAAAGGGAAGGAGGACTACACATTGAATTTAAAAAGTGATAATCAGAATTTCTTTATCCGAGATCGTATATATCCGTAAGCAAATAATTAATTAATTCTATTCGGAAAGTAATTTCAATTTTTATGAAAATGAAAGACGATTTTTTTATAGCGAATAAATATTGTTTGGAATTATATATTATCTATTCTGGTCCAAAACCTTTTGACTTCTTTCTAGCAGTAGCATAAATCCACGCTCATTAAATATTTGCTGAAAAAAAACTGTTCCAGGTGATTTTTGACCCCCTCGTTTGAAGTAAAGTTCTTACCGTCTAAAAAATTCTGTAGGGACAGGAACAAATGACATTCAGAAAAAGCCAGATCTGGGGAATATAGTGGATGTTGCCGTATATCCCATCCAGACTGTGACAGCTTTTGACGATTTACCAAACTGTATAAGGTTTCGCGTTATCTTCGTTGAACACTAAACGTTTTATACTTATCAATTCTGGCCTTTTCTGTTTAAGTGAATCATCCAATTAGACCAGCGGATGACAGTACACTTCAAGAAATGATTGTTGCGATATCCGGTGGAAGTTCTTTTTAAATTCCATCAAACAGAGATGATCACATTTTCTTGTAGAATATCGGTTTTCGAAGTGCTTTGAGCCAGTTCGTCTTTTTTACTTCATGATCTTTTGTACTTAAGATTGTTGTTGGCAACCCATTTCTCTTCCCCTGTGATAATGTATTTCAAAAATGGATAGTTTTCTTGACGTTTGAGAAGCAAACAACAGGCGTCAACGTAACGGCACAAATTTCTTGAGACATGAGAAACACGCATGTCGAATTTTCAGATTAAACCTGACGTTTCATATGACCAGGAATGGTCGAATTCCACAATTTTAATCTCTTAGCAATCTCACAAGTTTTTAATCCCAGTGTTGTATCAATTACTGTTTTTATTGGTTCTTCATCAGCTTCAACTGGCCTTGTAGAAAGTGATGAATCTTCAACATCAAAATTGTCGGATCGAAATTTTGCAGGCCAATTTTGTCATTGATGTTCTATCCATTCATCTTCTCCTTACACATTGGACAATTTTTTTCTTGCTTGAATGGCACTTTTACCTTTTTATAGTAAAAAAAGTTAACATAGTCTGCTTTTTCTCTTTTCTTATTTGAGAGGGTATCAACCAAAGACTACTGCTTAGAATCACTCGAACTTTTTCACAAACAAGCCTCGCTTTATCAGCTAACTATAAATATATGATGATTATGCGGCTTAAGTGTGAAATTGTCCGGGAAGAAATACAATTAGATCCTCAGGTGGGAAAAAGCGAAATTACTTTCCGTACAATCTAGTATATAAAAACGCTGGTCATTTAATTATTTATTAGTCTTGAGATTACCCTGTAATTGTCCAAAACGACAAAACTTTTTCCAATTTCATATTTGATCAGGGCTCCAAATCAAGAGATATTTTTCCAATATAGCAAAATATTCCTTACATTGCTTTTATCATTTAGGCTTTTTCTAGTGTTTACGAACTCCAGTTTCAATAAACTCTTAGCTGGAATCTGTACATATCTTCACTTTTCTAAACGTTTAGTCAATTAGAGTAAAATTTTCATATATTGAACTTCCATAAATCGGAAATATCTCTCTATAGAAATTTCAGGAGAATCTAGAATTTTTTAATACAAAAACAGTTTTCATATATAGAGTAAAATTTTTACCTAACGTAAAAAATTCTTCACATAAAAATTATGTTTATCTATGGCTGTCAAAAAGATATTCTTATTTCATTCATCAAAAGAGATAAAAATTGATTAAGGGAAAAAAAAGCTTTTCACCAATACTTAATGAAAATTTTGGATATTTAAGAAAAACCAACAAATACTTGCTTTTGAATCATTTGTCCTCATTTGTAATCAACCATTCTTATCTTTAGTTCTAAAATGCGTTTCATAATTTGGGATTTTTATTCTAAATTTTAATATAGCTTTTAATTTTTAATTGTGAATTCGTAACTTAAAAGAAATTTTTCTGGTATGAAAAAGAAATTCAGCTTAACACATTCACTGCCTCGCCTGCGGTTCACACAAACTCATTGCACCGAACCACCTCATCCGATTATCCCTTCTCCACTAAAGAGAAAGAAAGCTAATTAGAATGCGAGATGAGAAATCAGACAAGTTGGTATGGAATTTCCACAACTGCTGTATAAAAAGAGATTGAAAAAATGTCTGTCACCAACATATTTTTATTAATAATTTCTCTTTAAATCCGAAAAAATGACCTATATAAAATATATTATTTTCTGTGAAATTTTCACTCAGAAAAGAATGAAAATATCACAATTTGTGTTTCTACTCTTTAAGAGTTTATATGCGGGATGGCTACTAAATACTGCTCTGAATATTGCGTCATTTAATTTTACTGATATAAAATAGGTATTAAATAAATATATCAATGTAGTTTACCTCGAAGAAATATTATTGAAATCATTAAAAACAATCTCTTAGGCCATGATCCGATTGCAATACGATTTCGTGAAAGAAATAATTGCCTCATTACAATCCTCAAACTTTAAAGGAGTAGAGCTTTATGTCTTGTGTAGCACCTCATCTAGTCCCTAAAACACATGGAACGAAATAAACTAAAGAATTTAGCCCTTACAAGAAACCGAACAAATGTCATCGCGCGAAGTTTGTTTTTATTTGGCTCGGTGTGATGGTGCAAATACTGGCTAACATATTTAATTTTTGCAGGAATAAAATACATCAACATGTGGCAATAAATATGTAGCTATTTTTTTTTTTTTTTGCCTCATTCTATACTGACATTTTTGTCTTGTTCTTAGTGAATTTCATCTAAGGCTTTCTATTATTCGATACTGCAGGACAAACATAGCATAATGTTTGTTCTGAAAATGTTTAACACATTGAATGTTTTCAAGCACATCCTTAAAACGTGAAAAGTATATATCATTTGTGATATTATAAAATTGTTCAGCGCAAAACAACTTCTCACAGGAAAAAAATAATTTGTTGTCGACATTTTTATTGTTGCACGTGTTCAGCAATCTCTTGCATCTTTGTAACTTTTGTAATATTTGTATCGTATTCAAGTTTTTAATTTTTTTTTTCCCGCGATATAAGTAAGGAAAAGATATAAGTTTCCCATTATGATTTGTATTTTCTACGGCTCACGCTTTTCTTCTGCAGCTTTTTTTAATTTGCAAATTTGTAGATTTCTTCGTATTTTTCCCGAATTCTTTCTAATATTATAAGCATACAAGAACAAATTAGGGATTATTATTACCCAATAATCGATTTATAGTTGCTTTAATAAATGTAGCAATTAAAGCCAAGACGCTTTACTTGTTTAAATATTTTGTTTTCAAAAAATTCTGTGGTTAAAAATCTTTTTAATCATTATCCTTCTTGGCTCGAGCTTCTAAAATGATTCAAAACTTTTGCTTTATACTAAAAAAAAAAAAAAACTGTTCTGCAACTGACAATTTTAGAAAGTTGCCACATGCAGAAAAAGAGAGTTAAACTGTTTCACTAAATGCTCTAAGTTTTCTTACATTTGAAAAGATGCAGAATTTTTAGCTTCCCTGTATCTCGAATCTTTTCTCTAAATCTTCAAATTAGATACGACTGTCTTTCAGATTAGGCTATTACTAGGCACTGTGGTTTCTTTTCTTAGCTACACGATTCGTATTGCTCTGTAAAAAGCGTTACCATATAGTTAAGAATTCCGACTGACTTGGCTGTATTTTATAAAAGATTGTTTCAATCAAGTGACTAGCAAAGAGTTTAAAAAAAAACGTCATCCGATTATTTTATTAATAAATATAATCGTTTTCTATTAACGAAAATTTGAAAACTTATTCATAATTTATTTTGCAATGAATTTCTTCAAGATATTCAAATGGATTTATAGTTTCGATAAGGCAAACGTGAAGCATTCACAACATATCTGTACAATCAAAGGGTAAAAAACCTTCAAATTAAATTTGCATTACAGTGACGATTGATAAGTTAAAGACAAAGAATTAATCAATAAATAGTGCAAATCAAAAGAAAAAAATGTCTTTGGAGGATTGTTTACTCAAAAATCGTAAGATTAAATAAGCAAATCGTTTTTATCGCAAAAATTTGTTTCATTTATTTTGCTCCTATATATTTAATTTTTCGTTCATTCTGGAAACAACTCGGAATAATTTGAAATGCAGATTATTGAAGCGACGCCCTTTGGATGTCCTTAGATTCGGCAAGGAGAATGCGGAAACAATGTCGAGTTTGTATTGAATTTCTAAACGACAAATATATGTCGCTTTAATTAAAAGACGAGCGCCCGCGTCTTCCTCCATCGATTGCCTGAGAAGCAAGCAGGAATTTTAATGAATTAGAAATAAAATTGAGAGGTTCGGAATTTTATTACGAAATTTCTTTTATTTATATTGCAACATTTTTTTTTAAAAAAATGTTGATGACATAGTTAGGAAGTAAAGCACCATTCTCTAAATTGGTTCATTTGTTCTCAATTTCGTATTCATTTTTTTAAAAACATTGTTTTACTTATGGATAAAAGGGCTAAATGTTTTTAAATTGGAACACTGCGTTTCAAAAAAAGGTAAGTTTACTTTCCATAGAATTATCATAATTGAACTTGCTATGACATTGCAAAACCAAATAAACAAATTCCGTGTCAGTTGGTATAGTTGAACTCTATCAGGCTATAGAAAAAATCTCTGCATGTCTAAAAACGAAAATTTAATAATATAATAGCTAAGTTGTATCTTCTAAATTGATTAATGCAACATCATCTAGCAACTTTATTTCAACAAGCTTCTGAAATGACAAAGGGAACTACTGTTAAAAAGCGATAAAAGGAAGTAGGGTTCATAATGCTTTCAAAAGATTTAAATTTCAAGAAATTGTAAAACTCGACTTACTACATACAGAAATACTTTATTGTAAAATCAAATAAAACATGTTCATTCGCTATAAAACCAGATATAAATAAAACAAAATTCTTAATAGTTTTACTTAAGTAGAGTGAGTTATATTACTTAACAACAGCCCACCAAATGGTTTGCTGAGAATATTGGTTGCATTTAATATAAATTAAATTTCTTATGAATAACTGATTGGCATCATTTCACCAAGAAAATATTTTTAAACATCGAATTGTAGCAGACATTAAAGCCTTGCAATTTTAATGGTTTTACTCTTATTTCGTTAACTGTGTGCATTAATCTTCCTAACTGAGTCAAGTCCATGGTGTCACAGGGCCATTAAAAGCTTATTTTCTTGCTTAATCTACTTCACCTTGCATGTCATTACATGAATTTTAAATGTTTCCTTTAATTCTAATATAATTTCGTAGTTTGACTCCTCATGCAAACTGTGCCGCCACAAACCATAAACTGGCAACTCCGCTTCGCCGGAAGGCACAAGAAAAACTCTGAATGACCGGACCGCAGCAACAGCAACAGTGGCAAGAACTGTGATTCAGCACTAACGGCCATCACGGACCGCGGTACAACCCTTCCCTTGGGAAATACGTCCCGTCATCGATGGGAGGAGCCAGTCCTCCACCTTTTTGTGTACTCACCAGGGTACCGTGCCAGAAGCTTGTTATCCTCAATTAGAGGTGCACCCTGTATAACCATGCAAACTCTATAGATAATACGCAGAATTTTCACCCTAAGCTTTCAAAAATGGAAAAATTATCTATTCATATTACCAAATAAATTAATTTGTAAAATATTATATATATATATATATATATATATATATATATATAT
>JAPMOR010054845.1:696974-763672 GCA_026543865.1 Argiope aurantia | reverse complement strand
GTGTGTGTGTGTGTGTGTGTGTGTGTGTGTGTGTGTGTGTGTGTGTGAGTGTGTGTGTGTTGTTGGCGCTCTACAGGCCATGCCGTTCCGCTTACAGCTACCAAATTTGGCACGTATATATCTTGGAAGCCGGGAAGAGCGATTTTTTAAAATTTTTGATTAAAATTTTATTAATTAAAAATTAATCAAAATTTTGACGTTTTCCCGCTATAACTTCCTACAATATTATTGCGCAAAATTGATTTTTACATCATATTGAAGTTCCAGAAAATCACAATGATATTAATGTTTTAACCTATAAATTAAATTTCTATTTTCAATGAATATTTAAAAATATAATTTAAGCATATTTTTCAACAATTTATTTCTGGAAAAATAAAAATAAAATTTAATCTGCACGGGCATGGGAATAAAATTAGCTTTTCTCAACGTGTTGCCATCACATTTACAAAATCTCTGATTAAAAAAATAAATTCATTACTACTGAAAATTAAATTTAGAAAAATGTAATTTTCAGCACGTGACTGTATGAAATGAAATAAAAAGGAAATCTGGTATTTTCTAAAAAAATAAATGTAAAGCAAAGGTTTCTATAATAACTTACAATATCTATATTATTACTTCTATAAATCAGCTTTATTTAAAATAAACATGCTTTAATATATATAGGATATCCATTCAAATCCAGGGCCAATGGTTAATTTGTAAATCTTTAGTAATAGACATACATAGTGTTTAGTACAGTTGAAATGGACTAAAGGAAGTAAATAATTATATTTAACGTAATTTAAGTCAGTCAAACTCACGAACTACGAATTTTACATTTTTTTTTTCATATTTTGCTCCGTGAATCATATTTAAAAAAAATATTCTTGATTGTCACTAATATTTTAAATAAAAAGTTTCATGAATCAACTAAATCAATCATTAAAATTAACTGATTTATAAAAAAAATATATTACTATTCTATAAAAACGTACGCTTTTAGATCTTTCCATCAAACATCTTTAAAAAAATATCAATTCCGGGCCAATCAGTGCTCGGGATATCTCCAAGGCTTTTTGAATTTGCTGAATTGTGAATTTGATGAATGTGGAATGAATTTGATGTAACGTAATTTGATGAATGGGGAATGAATTTGATGTAATGTAATTTGATGAATGTGGGCTTGCGTCTCTCTCTCTCTCTGTGTGTGTATGTGTTGATGCTCTACATACCAGACCATATAATCTAGAGCTACCACACTTGGCATGCATATATATATATAGATATATATAGGAGGATAAAAAAGTAGACCTAGAGATACTTTTTTTAATTTTAATTAATTACAAATTAAACTGAAATTTGGCATATTTCGCGCCATCGCTGTCGAAAATATTATACCACAAAACTGTTTTTTAAATCATATTAAAGTTCAAAAAATTACTTATTTTTTCATTGATGATAATGTTTTGACCTATAAATTAAGTTTCTATTCTTAATGAATTAAAAAAAAATAATACAATAATATTTTCCAGCCATTTATTTCGCACAAAATGACAGTAAAATTTAACGTGCAAGAGCACTTTAAGAGTGTATCAGTGCGTTGTTGTCACCTTGACAAAAAGTCAAACTCAATGATTAAAATAACTCTTATTACAAACTAAACCGAGGAAAGTATGATGTTCAGCACTTGTTTAAATCGAAACGTAATGTTTTGGAATAAATATAAAATGTGTTATTTTCCGCTTAATTACACAACAGCTGATTGCAAATTAGAAAGATGTATAGTACAATGAATATGTTATCGTAAGGTATCTATAATGGCAGTCGGCCACAACAAATCCTGTCGATATTGCTACGTTCCGTGGTGGCGGAGTGCTCGGCTGTACACAAGAAGAAGATAAATATAATAATATGAGTTACGTGGGTATCGGAATTTGAAATTTAAACATATTTTGCTGAAGAAGTTATTAAGAGAGCAAGGTACATAAGTATTTAATTGAAAATTTTAGAAATAAACACTACTGGTGAACCGGCTGTTCGCCAAAGCTGACTAGTATAGCAATAAATAGAAAAATGAAAAATGCAATTTCACCTCTTCAGGATTTAGAACATCATTGCACCACGTAAGCCCCTCTCTTACTTACAGCTTCGAGGTGTTAAAAGCAAACGATTTCCATAAAAAAATAAATTCCCTTCTGTTTCGTGTCTTATAAAACAGTTCTATCTAAATTTCAATTCAGTAAAAGATTATGATACAAGTCTGAGTCGAAGTCTTGCAGTTTTGAAAATTCAAAATGGTCAAAGTTTTAACTCACATTTTAGTATCTGCTCCATATCGTATTTTTTAAAATCAAAATTATTGGGTTGTTCGGAAAGTAATTTCGTTTTTTTTTTTTTTTTTTGTGGAAATGAAAGACAGTTTTCGTATAATAAACAAATACTTTATTAAATTATATATTGGCCGTTCTGGTCCAGCACCTTTTGCTATCTTTCTGGTAGTAGAATCATTCCACGCTCATAAAATTTTTGGTCTTTGCTACCAAAAAACGGATCGAGGTGGTTTTTGACCTCCTCATTTGAGGTGAAGGTTTTACCGTCTAAAAAATTTAGCGAACCAGTTCTGACTGGTGTACTGTCAACACACCTTCTCCATACACATCGGTCCACTTCTTTCTGGCTTGAACAGCATTTTTCTGTAGTAAATCAGTAAGATATGTCGAAAATGCATCGCTCTCCATATTTAAAAGGATACCAACCAAAAACTACTGCGTAGAATTAATTGGAATTTTTTACACACAAGCCTTGCTATATGAGCTCTCAAAGCATATAAAAATTATACGGCTTAAATGTGAAGTTGGGTGCAAAAAATACAATTAAATCCTCTGTCGGGAAAAAACGAAATTACTTTCCGAACAACCCAATATATAAATAATTTAATGATAAAATATATATCAGATAGTCTGTGACATTAATATATCATAAAAATAGTTTCCTAAGATAATCTAGCAATAAAATACATGCAGATATTTAATTATGATTGTTGTCAAATATTATTAAATATGCCAGGTGTGACAAAATGAGACATGTGCCTTTAAGACAGTATTTTTAACTAATGAAATTTCTTTTAATATAATTAATTTAAAGTTACGCAGTATGGATTTGTTTTATTTTTCAACAAAATTAAATAGGTTAAAGGAATAACTACAAGAAATAAAAAGAATGATTAAAAATAATTTTAACCAAATATAAATAATAAAAAATGAGTAAAAATCATTTGATTAAAAAACTTTTTTCTTGAAATTAAAAATTTGCTGCATAAAGGAATTATGAATTAATACATAAATAAATTTGATACAGTAATGAATTATTAAATTATTTAAAATAAATTACAAATGTGCAAAAAGTTATTGATGCCTATTTAATGAAATGGCTTCAAATTATTTTCTTCAAAGTAATTTTCAAATACAGTTCTGTGTGTTAGTGAAAGCAATTTAGTAAGTAAACATTTACGTATAATAAAAAAAAATCTGTGAATTATTTTCTGGATAAAGACTAAAGAATATTTTTTTTGAATTAAATGAAACGAAAGTGAAAGTTATCTCTTAAGAATGCATACGGAAGGATTAATTAAAAAATATATTTCATATTTTTAACGTATTAATATGTGATAATTAGAAAAGAATAAATTATTTACTATTTTTAAATGTCTGCAAGGTTAATATTTTACAAAATTTCTCATCGCATTTCAAATTAAAAATATCCTAAATTATATCCGAAAAATTTCCTAAGCACTTTTAATTAATTTCATTGGATTAGAAAAATAAAAGTTTCCTTACAGAAAAGATATATATCTTTTAAATTTAGATTCATCCGTTCCAAAACCTAAAACAGTTTTTTAAAAATATTAAAAAGAATAAAGCAGCATTTTAATGAATTAAATTAAGCATGCTTGTATCCATTTATCAACGTGATTATCTCTTTATTCGAATGCATTTCCTATTTGAGATGAGTTTTAAACATTTATATTCTTTAACAGGCTTAAAATTATTTTCAAACTCCATTTAAACTGTCTGTTCTTCCACTTCTCCTTTTTTTAAGAGGTAAGAAATCCTAATGGATTTAAGAGTAATGATGATAAGGAACATGAAACAACTTTGAAATAAAACATAAACAAGACACTTATGTTTAACGCTTGAAATACAGTTTCGCTCTTCCAAACATTGTTTCGTTTTATCTGTCTCTGCGCCATTTTGAAAAGAAAGACGTTGAGAGACTGCAGCCAACGTTAAAAAACTAATTACTGCAGCAGCGATAATGTGAGGACCTTAGAATGTATGAGAATTAAAAATAAAGTATTCCAGTGACATAATCTTGCATCATTAAGAAAAGTTCAAAAATATTTCTTCTCAATGGGGTGGCGCCGTATTTGCTCGAAATGAATCATTTAAAATCAAATCTGCTAAATTGTCCGATAATAAAATAGTGTTTTCGCTTCAGTTCCTCCATATCGGAATAATCGACAAAATAAATGAGAAAAAGTTACGCGAAGATTCCTACTTCATTGATGGCAACGCTCAATAACATGTCAGGGAATGAAAAGCTTCCCGCCATGCTTGGCTGCGTTTTCACTAAAGCTGCGAACTCGAAATATGTCCCCCTTCTTAGGCTTAAATGATTTGTTTTATGCTAAGAGAAGCACAGCCCCTACTTTTGCTCTTTTTTTTATAAACTGGGGAAGTTACAATGATGGAAACTAATGAATACTGTGTAAAAAAAGCGGAAGGACAATAATTGCCAACACAAAAACATTCAAATAATTGCAAACACGACCAATAGAATTGGATTTTGCGGAAAATTCGAATGTTAATTCGATAAACATCAAGAGCAGAACATAAAGAATTGCTGCTGTGGGGGGAAAGAAAAAATGGCGGAAGGAAGAAAAAAAAGTTTGGGGAAGAAATTAACATCAAATTCATTTTAATTTTCTTGCAGTTTAACATTTTCTCGCTTAAAAGGAATCTTGTCATTTAAAGGAAAAATTTAATTGGAGAGAGGGAAAATATTTTTCTTACATTTTAGGGGAACGTATTGAAATAATGGGCCTCATTTTAGCGCGCTGACGTCGGAAAGTGGGAGGATTTTCTGGAAATTTCAGACCACGGAATTTGATAGATGATGGAATATAATCTAAAATTGCCCTAATTATGCAGAAGAATGGCCTGCTAATAAAAATGCATGTTATGTCTTAACAAGTGAAGTTTATTACTATGCTTACATTTATTATGAATGAATTCAAATGTATGTAATTAGAATGTACAGATTTCATGTACTAGGGTTTATACAAAACCCAACTTTTTGAAAAACCGGTTTTCAAATTCAATATTTCCAAAAATCCGGTTTTAGCCGGTTTTTGAATTTTTGTCAAAAAAAAAAAAGAACAGGGAAAAATATTTTATTTAATTTATATAAAATAACAAAAAACGAAATCTATATCAAAGTGAAAATATGAAAAAAATAAGGATTACATATACATATTACTTACACAAAATAACGAAAACTCAAACAAAAATTTCAAATTATAATATTTTCATTCATTTTAATTTCTTTTAAAAAAATAGGATTTAAAAAAAAACATTAAATATTCACTGAATGGTGGCTAAGTCTTGTTCTTATTTTGGACATAATATTGCCTGAAACTGAAAATACTCGTTCACTAGCTATTGAGGTTGGTTTTATAGTTTTCTAAGGCATCAAATAATAATCTAAGTTTTTGTTCTTTTATTCGTTGCCACAAATAATGAAAATTCAGCTTTCAGTGTCTTTGGATTTGTAAGTTTTTCTTCAGGGTCTTCAAGAAACTTATGAATTGATTTTTCTATGTCTTCTTTTAAAAAGGCATTACTCTGATGAGTAGTTTCTTCGATTTTCTTCTCATCAGAATCGGTTTCCACATAAGAAGTAGGAAATATTCCAGACAATATCTTTCCAGATAACATAATAATTTCGGTTTTTGAAGCTAAAGAAAGTACACTAGATTTCTTCGCTGAACTAGAAATGTTTTGTGGATTTTGCAAATACAGAAAAAGAGTTGCTAATTCTACTTGTCTTCTTTCTTCAATTCGCTCTTCTAAAGCATATAATAATTTCAAACTTATTTCACTGTTTAAATTTTTTAGTTCAATTAACAGAAATTCAAATATACCTTCACTTGTTAATAAATTGGGATCTCGTTGCCCTAAGCCTTCAGATGTTAGACGAATAGATCTCAACCGATAAAATTCAGTTATTTTTATATTTTTTATTTTATTTTATTTTATTTATTTATTTTCGAAGACGAGGAATATTCAGGCATTCCGAAAAACCGGTTTTCTTAATTTAAAAACCGGTTTTCGAATGTGACAAATTTACTTTAAAAAACCGGTTTTGAAAGCCGACAAACCCTATCATGTACAAACTTTGAATGCGATTTTCAATAAATATCCACAATGTAAGGCACATCTTAATTTCTCATTCTATCGTACATTGTTCTTTTATTCTTCCATGTCCACACTATCAACAATCAAAGCACTGTAACTGGCAATTCTATTTTGAAATCTCGATACATTTTCACGTTTAAAACGGTCAGACAAAAATCTCATTTTTTGGAATATGAAAGATCTATACAAATACAGTAAAATAAGGTTTGCGAAATTTACACTTGAAAAATTCTGCCTTGAAATTCAGTTTGTCTATTTGTTTGTAAACAGGAAATAAAAATATTAACCGATTTAATGTAGAATGATTATATTATCGACTTAAAAGCTCGGTGGAAAATGGAAGAATAAGGGATATGATAATAGGGATATTAAAATAGTCGCTCTACCCCAGATTTTGTTTACAGTTTGCTCGTGGATGGATTGACTGTCCATCTGTCCATTGAATATGTCTGCATGTGATCATTTTAAAATTCAATGCGATATAAAAATCTTCTGATCATGTATTATACCCAAATTGTAGATATAAGTAAAATTTTGTACGAGAGTCCAACATGGATTCTCGATTCTCTTCAATGAACGCCGCAGTTCAATCTGCAACTTGCTACATTTTGGCAGAATGTGAAAGTGAAGTATTACTGAAATGAGTGGCTTTTTGTGTGCAGTAACTTCTAGAATTCATTTTTAAAAATTATCCTTCAAATATGCGCAATTTTTAAAAGGTATTTACAAAAATCAGTGATTAACAGATTAGTAAATGTTTCAAAGATAAAATATTCCGCACTTTAACTTTTTTTTTACTCTCAGAGAATAGAAAATGATGTCCGCCTAAAAGTTGTACTGAAATGCAGGTAAGAAAATCAGCAAAACATGTGATTTCAAAGGTAAATCTTTATTTCAATTAGTGATTGAAATTGTGAAAATTTTTAGTTGCACATCTCACTCAAGCAATAATGAAATATTTTGAATTTAATTTCATAATAAATGAAACAGTACGTTTTCTTACAACTATTTTCACTGAAAGCTTTTCGCCCATTAACATTATATATGAATATTTATCAATTTCTTTAATTATCACAGCTTCCTTTTAATGTGTATTTTTTTCAGTTGGCCGTTACATAATTTCGAAAGCTTTTAATTATATTTGAAAATATTTCAAAAATTATTTTTATTTGCTTAAATTATTTGATATTTACATTAAGAACATATATTTGTATTACTTTCTCAACAGTTCAAATTTTTGGATATAAATAAATACGTCTCAAGGACTCTGAGACGTATTTCACGAAAAATACGAAAAACTGATTTTAAAATTGGTTACCAATATTTTCAAATTTGATAAAAATTAAAAAAGCGTGAATTCTCTTTTATTACTTTACTAGAAGTAAAAGTGATGTTTTAAAATTATGATATAAATAAGTAGGAAGATAGTTTAATCGGAATATTATTTACATTTATAATTTGTTTTCTTTTTTAATAAATATTTCAGACTTTTCCCGTATGAAATTCATTATTAGTAAATGTATGAGTAATATGAATATTTATCATTTTGCTTTTAATGGCTTTTAACTTTAATTTGCCATTCCTATTTTTGATACAAAAATAGTTTGTATGCTTGATTGCACTAATAAAAGCGTGTTAAATTTTTTTTTTATTTCTTTTTACTCTATTTCTTGGTCTTATTTAAGTATTATAGAGACACATAGTATACTCTTTTAGAGATAGATGTCCTTTCTGTTATGAAATAAAAATATCATTAAAATTTATAGATTAATTAATTAAAAGGTTCAAAAGACATGAAAATATGTGCTAACATCGGGTACACGCAAGTATGAAAAATTTCGGAATTCTTATTTATCAGAAAGTCAGTTAAAAAAAAAACGTTGAATTGTCCATCTGCTATACTCTACAAAAGATGTTGTTATAAAATTTATAAGAAATAATAAAGAAATAAGTAAAAATTTTAATTTTTCACACATAAATAAACATGAGTACACAAAACATTTATTTACAGTTACATTAAATTTATAGATATCTTGGATCTAAAGAAAAATGCGCTTTAATGTGATAAGCAAATATAGGGAAATTCTCCATTCATGCATAAGAATCAATATTAGACAAAATGAAAACACACTTAATGAATGGATATTAAAATTACTTATGGAGCCTATTTTGAATAAGGCCCTCATTCAAACAAGTTCTTTAATGATTTTATTTTTTCCATAGAATAAACTTTGCTCTAAGGTGTAATTGAAAATATTTTAATTGGGGATGGCGGGGGTGGAGTACAAAAGAAACCTTATGATTTAATTAAAATAAAACTTTTCAGTTTAAACGTCTGGAATTTATGTTAAGAAAAGGGGGATGTGGAAAAATTAAACGGTGGTAAATAATGTCTAGAAAATCATTATATAATAAATTATACCATAATTTTCAGAAAAGTGTGAATTCCTGGATAATTATTTCTTTTATGTGCTAAAATATCTTGTTTGATTCCCGTGACAATACAATATTTTTATATTTTGAAATTTATTAATATAAATTCGTGAAATGGTAAATGCCACGACTCCTTATTCTAACCATTATATAGAAAAAACGTACTTTTAATGAAAGATTTTCAATGTAAGGGTTCTCAATCCATAACAAATTTAGAAAAGAAAATAGTCCTGTCTTCTGTAAATGTACACAAAAACTTCAAGAAAGAAAATGAAAAAGTGAAGGTGCAACTTATAGCAAACTTGTTTTTTAAAGCATATCAAAATGCAAATTATTTTAACAAAATCTAATAGTTAAATCAAAACTTGCTGAAACGTGCGACGCTAAAATCCTCCCTATCAAAAATTTAAATCATAAAGAAAATCGAAATGATATTTAAGACATCAAAATTAAAATGCGTACGATTGCGTTTAATAATGTTAATTAATGTTAATGTTAAATATGTTAATAAAAAAGTAAAGATTCCACGCTTAATTAATAGTATATATTCAGCTTTTGCGATTTTTGCTTTGACTTCCGGATTTTGAAAATTATTTATTATTTAGTACACTTATAAAAATGTGATTTTAAAAATATTTTTAATTACTTATATAGTTTTTGTTTAATTATTCTTTTATCAGAAATCGCAATTCCCATTTATTCAGGGATATATGAATGTGGCAACAACCAATAATCTGCAAAATAATCCAATAATCTGCAAATAAAAAAAACTACAATACAACATGAAAATTATTTTGATACAATATTTGAATGCATTATAACATAACAAACTTTGGATTTTAAAACTTACTTGTTCAAGATTGATAGTTTTTAATTTAAAACCTTAATTCGTAAAATATATTTTTAAATTTCTGATTGCAATTTCCTAAACAACGTACTAAAAACAGCAACTTCGAATAGTCAAAACTTTATCTAGTTAAAAATATTTTAAGTGATTTGTTTTATGGGTATTTTGTAAGTGAAATTTTATATTATATTCATTCAAGAAAAATGTGAATTCAATGCATTTTTTCTTGGGGACTGCTAAAAAAAGGTATTAATTCTTATCAAAGGAAATTATTAAACTACAGAAATATTTTTAGAATAAATTTAACTTTTCATATCGAGTCTTTAAAATAAATGAGATACAAAAAAATGAGTTCTACAAAAAATCTCCAGTGTAATGTCGCAGAAAAAAGCAGTGAATTATAAAGACAAAGCAAATAGAAACTTGAAACAATTTCGAAGTTTGAGAGTATACATTTAAAACTCCAGATATAATGATTAAAAATATAGTTCTTTTTTTAAAATCTTTTTTTTAAATGATCACGATTGAAGAAAGCAATTTCAAGAGAAAGTTACATATTTCAGTACTTGTTATTAAAGAAGAAAAACGTTAGGATATGTGTGGCCGTTTAGTAAGATAGAAAAACTAAAGATATTTAGAATTTTGAAGTGAACATTACTTTGTTGCAGAATATTTGAAGATGATATAAAATTAGAAATGAATGACCTTTCTTCCATATGTAGTTTTGAAAGGCTTCCTTTTCATTATTTCCATCTTAGTAATGAAAGTTTTAAAAAGTAACTCATAACCATTTTGTTTTGCACGAGACTGCCATAAAGCTTTGGTAATAGCTTCATATTTTGTCTGTAGGGTAGTGAAAATCGTTACATTATTCAACAAACAGTTTTGCATATCTTACCTAGAAGCATATTTTACAGATGAACTCTGTATTTAAGCCACAGAACAGAATCATTTATATAGAAATTTCGTCCCTTTTCCAATGCGAGGATAACAAAGATATGATATATTATGTTGCACACACACAAAAAAAAAATAAAAAAAAATCCGTTTCATATTTTTAAAAAGTGGGAGGGAGGGGAGGGTCCTGAGAATACAAAAAATATGTCAAATTAAGAATGTAATGAAGAGTATATAATTTCTCAAAAAAAAAAACGCTCTTCCAGTTGGATATATATTATTTCTGTTATCAACATAGCAGCGAGAGTCTAGTGACGAGATCTCAATTTGGGGACTAAAGCGCTCCAGGCTTGAAATCCGTTGAGTATTCGCTATATATGTATATTTGTTGCTGACTTTTGTCTAGCGTTGATAGTGAAACCACCCCCCGTTCATCTATTGGTGAAGAGTAGAAAATGCCAGCTCAGATACCATCCTTGTCGTTTGCGCATGATTCAACATCACAAAACTCGTCCCCAAAACTCCCCAATGTCTCTTCCACATGAGGCGTCAATAATGCAAACTAAATGACAACAAACGAAATGAATCACATATTAAACTAATACAAATGATGCAGCAAAGAATGAGGTAGATCATTGACCCAATGATGAGATTGTTTACTCAGAGAAAAGATAGTTTTTAGAATTTTAAAACACAGTGCTTGCATGAAATGAAAATCAAAACAATACCAATTATATCAACGACTTTATCAATAGGGCCCTATTTCTTATAATATTAAAAGAAATGGCGAGTTTTTATGTAGCCCTCAAACCGTTTTACTGAGTGACCGAATTGGGTTCTACATACATACTTTGGGAGAAAAAGAGGTGCCTCTTGGAGCGGTTTTTTTAATTTTTACCAACATTTAAAAAAATGTTGAAACTTTCAAAAACATTATTGTATGAAAATAATGTGTATCCTATTTTTTAAAATTTAAGATTTTTTTTTATGTTTCATTTTTAGTTTCATTATCTCACTATTTTTATTCGAATTTTTGAAATATATTTAAAATATTTAAAGCGTACTCTTCAATAATGTTTTTTGAAATGGCAACGCATTTCAAACCCTTTTCACTGTTTCCTCATATATTCAATCGTGTGATTTTCTTCCATGACTGAAAACTAAAGAAGACAGATTGATTGTCTACTTAGTTTGCATGAAGAATGAAAAGTTTCCTGTGGAAAGGTATCATTATATAATAAGCAATCCTTACCATCCTAATTTTGTTGATATTATAATGTTATGGAATTCCTCTCTACCAAGACATTTCATAGGCACAATAAATAGAACAAGTGTAAGACAATGAAAAACAGTCTTTATATCTGCCACAAAATGACGCTTAAAATGACTCTGTGGAGGGAAGCACAGGCAAATGACACACAAGAAATTGAATTGAAATTCAACCTTATAAAATTCCCAGCAAGCCAGCTGGTTGCCTAAGGCATCCAGTTATGTTATATATTTTTGTTTGTTTGTTAATCTTCCTCTTTTTCTTTGAGTTAATAGAAAGTCTGCAGCGATCAATGCAATACAAAAGGATAAGTTTTTGTGGGGGGGAGGGAATGTTGAAAGGAAATTTCGCACTGGTTTACTTGTAATTCTGATATAACCATCATCATGTTCTTTCAAAAAATATCCGCCTATTACCTGCGCAGTTGGATACGCACCACTCGTCTCTTTTATATATGATACAATTACTATTTTAAAATTCCAACTACCGAATTGTAAATAAGGAATTTGTGAATCGTTTTGCCACTTTCTAAGTATAAATTATTTCCCCTGTGAAAAAAGAAATGGTAATCTTAAATGTGCAAAAGATTACGGATTATGCTACCTATAACTATTTATTTTTGGGGGGCATATATAGATGCGGTCATCATGGCTCACCTTAATTCTGCTCTTATTAATTTCGTTCTATTCAGTCCCTCTCATGTAATGGCTAGACTAAACGCCAATACAGGAAAACAGGGGCAGCTGCTTGTTTAATAATCTTTACTTACAACAAAGATGAATGTTTGTGTTTGCATCTGCGTGTATGTGTTGGCCTAGAGTTACCAGGCTTTGCACATGCATACTTTGGAGAATGAAAATATACACTTCGGATAAAGTTTTTTCAGAGCCATTAAGTTCTAATTATTTTTTAAAAATTTATGATTTTAATCAATTAAAAATGGAGTGAGATTTTGGTGTTTTTTTCGCGAAATCTTCTGAAAATACAACAGCATTAAATTGACTTCAGTTTAAAGTTCAAATGAATTAACTTCTTAATCTATATTGAAATATCTTTACTGATATTAATGTTTCAACCTATAAATTAAGTTTCTATTTAATGAATTTTTGAAAAAAAAATATTTTAGCCATATATTTCAGTAATTTATTTTACAAAAAATAAATGTAAAATTTAAATTCCACGCTGGAAAAATCAGCTTTTATCACTTCATATGTTAATAAGACTGGCGGCTGAAGAAATAAGCAAACATCAAATACGAATTACTTGAAGAGAAAGAGTACCACTTCTATGGGGTTGAAATATCTATTCTAGTATGTCGAAATATCTATTGGAAGAGACTATGATGGTGCTCCCGTACTTAGAAATGTAAAAGCTGATGTTGATTGTCGGATGGAGCCACTAACAGTCGCTGCTTGAGCCATGATTTCTGAGTGAAATCCCTTTTTCTCGACTCCATTTCACTTGCTACCGTCGGTGCATGTAAATTTACTAGTATGGAATCACCTCATGTTTCTTTGATGTGGAAATGGCAGGAATCCTCTCAAGGTTTTCTTTCCTCTTCTGATTATGAAATAAAAGTGAGATCCTAACATTCTTCATGCGATACGGGCACATTAAGACAGACGGGCACATTAAGAATGCCGTTTTCTACTACGAATTTAACATTTTACTTCCTTAATTAAATGACACATCCGCTTTAAGATATTCGTTGTTATTTTCTTATAATAATAATAATATTTCTTATGAAGAAGTGAAAATATAGAGATAAGATGTGATTATTTCTTTCTACTCAATAATGCTATCTATTTATAATTATAATTTTCTATTTGTGTATTGAAATAAAACGACAAAACATCAGTTCCGCATTTTCGAAAGAAAATAGGAATGTCCTGTTTCATATAGACTCAAGACAGTTGACATAATTTTAACACATGCGGATTTTTTCCCTTCCACATCTAGCAAATGGATTCAGATAATTTTATGCGGCCGATTTAAGCAAGCAAGCAGATCTCAAATGAAAAGACTCAATCTTTATTTCCCTGTAGTAAACTGTCTACTCTAGATTACCTCCGTGAAAAATTTTGCGAAGATGAAAAGATCTTGACTTAATTAAAAATATTTAACAGAGAAGATCCGGCTGCGTTTCTAACCAGCCTCCTTTGATAAGGTTCAATTTATTCACGTCTGTTGTGGTGTGATTCTATTAAGGCCCGGAATGCAATCCAAACACATTCACTCTGTGTGTTTTTTTTCGGTCCCTCCCTTCCAAGATAGTGTTGCTAGTCTAATAAATTAAATATTTTGCCTCTGCAGTAGAAAAATGCCATGGGGACAGAGAAAACTCAATTATCCAGAAGATATAATTAATGCTCCTTCCACCCATTTCGTTTTAACTCTTCCTTTGAAAAGGATAATTAACTACGAGATAGGAATTAATTGGCACGCCTTTGCTTTAGCTAGAAACTTATATCGGCGTTGAGCCACCTGTTCGCACTTTGAGAATGGCAGAATACTGAACTGAGTTGCAAAAAGATCTCAGCTTCAGAAATCAGGAGAAAGCGATGCAGACATCAAGTGTGCGGTGCTCGCGAGCTAACAAAAGATGGTGCAAGTCAATGCACAACTAAGCGAATTACGTATTATACCAAAAATAACTCGTTTCTCTCCAACTGAAATCATAGCTTATTAATGAAATTAATTAATCTTATTAACGAATGAATTATTATTAACTAATAACCTTACATCTTTAACGAATACCGATTGGTAAATTTTATAGCCAAATATGAATGAAATCAATAGCATTTATTCACTTCATAAGGATTCATTGATTCCTATATCTACCTTTTGTACCTGATATCGATTTAGAATCATAAAATTTATCAGAGTTATGATTATTTTTATAAACACAGTCATTGCGATGTTAACCATAGCTAATGAAATAAACTAGTCGATTAGACTATAACGATAACGAAACTGCTATTATGGCCTGTTATACGATTTTTTTTCTGTAGATCATAATATGCATTTTTAAAGATTAAAAATACTTTTTTTTTCAAATTTAAATGGTTATAAAGATCAGATGTCAATATCTTGATCTAATGGTGAACGGAAAAGGTAAGTAACTTTTTAGTAACTTTTTAGTAAACTTTTTAGTAACTTTTATTACATTAAATGAACGATCTTACTCTGATACGAGATGATTTTTCTTGAAGATATAATAACATTATATATAAGAATATAATGTTTTCAGCTATTTGAAACTTAAAAAAGTGAAATCGTGCCGTGTGGCTTAAGTTGTTGTGCCAAGTCGCTTAATTCAAATGAGCGAAACGAAAACAAGAAAAGTGGTGGAAAGAAAGGAGGACAAACTGTCCACCACTTTTATAAGCATCCTTGGCTCATAGACGTGGCTGATGAATAGTATTTTTAAACCTTAAAAATGAGACATCTCTGATAGCTATTTAACGTTTAAAGTAAAGCATATTTTAAACTAATTTTTCTCTTCGAGTTAATATCCCTAAATAATTTCTTGTAAACCATGTTCAGTAATTTAGTTAGAATCTTGATAAAGTTCGTGAACAGAAATGATTCATTTCCAAATCACATCATAATAAATGTATTAATATTAATAATAATATAATACATTGAGTATTAAGCATATTAAGAATTATATAATAAACTAATAGCTATATTAATAATTCTATTTTGAAAATTGTTAAAATCCAAAACAAATTATTCTGAGAATATCACTTAATGTGCAAATGAATAATTTTATTTAATTATTCATTCATCATCCTTATTCATTAACCATTACACCTGTATGATCATTTTATCCAGTAATTAATCTCATCCAATTTCTCGAATTATATAAAACTCGGGGTCTTCGCTGCTTGCTTGCTTTCGCTCACCAACCCCGGTGTTGTCCAATCCGTAAGCGATGTTCTTCAGTTCCAGTTAGCAAGATTTTAAATTTCACTGGCCATTCGTTCAATGCTGGAAGTTTCATCTTTCCATGACGAGAACATATATTTTCCATTTTCTTTGCCTATATCCCCAAATATTATTGGAAAGAAACCAGCCTATAGTCATAATAGATACTTATGATATGAATGGTGCTGAATTCGACCTTTTTCGATATATTTTACTAAACTTATTGATGCAAATATTGTCCTGCCACAATGCATTTCAAAGACCTATTCTCAATCATGATATGACGGATACAATTTTTAACAACTCGAAATATATTGAAGCTCCTCCCGCATCCATGCGTCAGGGATTCGAGAAGCGTACAACATCTGATATAATGATTCCTATTTATTATATATTTGCTTGCTAAAACAGGAAGCATTTCCTCTGGGTCGAATTTGAAAACTTATGATTTCCTGCAGTAAAAGTTACCAAAACGAAGACATATTCTTTCAAAAACTTTGATGATCGACGACAAGACGTTTATGTCTAACAGCGTGTGGTCATCAACTATCAATATGTGTAATGCAATGATGAAATAAAAAGTTTAATATAGTGAGAAAGTTGCGAAAATTTCTTCTCGAGGAAAATTGATACATTTTTGTAGCGATGGGACACTTTCACCCGGATCCCCCTGGGTGCCTCAATGGAGCTCATCTCGGCTATCCTCACCCCTTTTCATCAAATATTTTGCTTGAAGAATTGACCACAACATCTGATATAAAATCAGACCAGCGTCAATAATCTTCTTAGGAATAGATATTAATGTGTGAAATAACATCGAAACAAAGGTAAATGAGGGTAAAAGGATAACTTTATGTACTTTGAAGTAAAAGAAGAAAAAAATATATATAATATTATTGAAGAAAAAAGTGTTAAAAATTGATTTTTAGAGAGTATCTTCAACTCATTCCCTGATTGGCTGTTAATAAAAACCACATATACCTTCCGTACTTCAGTGTCTCCTTCATGATAACGTTCTCCGGTCGATTTTGGCTAACTTCTATTATATAAGTGCCCCCCCTTTTTTTAATGTTCTTTTATTCTCACCACTTCTTAAAAGTAGGGAGAAAATTATTCTTATGAAATTTGATACTTTACTTCCCTTAATCACCATTTTCTTTTTATGTAACTGCACCTGTTTGGTATTTTACAGCAATATTCTTATGTCAGGAAATCAAGAACTTCGAGTTCAAGTACGCGGCGATACATTCCTTCAATTGACAACCAACGAATCTTAAACTCTATGAAGCCTAGTGCCGACTTCGATCGATCTAGCTCCAACGTTCTGGTCTTTAGAAGGTCTTGAACGATGTTTTACATCATGTATGTTGATAAACCCAATACACAAATAGTATGCAAGCCTATAAATATATAAAATTTATTTTAAGGATATTTTGATAGATATTAATAAAATTTATATATTAAATTTTAAGAATAGATAACAAACTTTGATAAAAGAAGTTTTCCTATTAAGTTTATAACATTAGTGATGAAATCAATAAAATTGAAATAATACATCAAACTCCGTTAAGTATATTTGAAATTTCATTAAATCATGGTCATTTAAACTGACTGAAAATAGTTTTAAACACTCCGTTTGAAATTATGTGTCATAATTTAATCATGGATGGTGATCGCCCAAACACCTGCGATCATGAGATTTATGATACACATTAAGATGTTTTGGTAACCGATTATTTAAGGCATCTATCGGAGGCTTCTGAAAACAATATATACCGAAAACTTATACTTAAAGGCAATGGTTATTTCAAGAACACATAGTATGGTACTTATATGTCGCAAGCAATGCAAAATGAGAATAATTAAATTATGTACGTTTATTGAACAATAGGGGCAAATGAAGAAAAATAACTAATCAAACAAAACAATTTAATTTGAATTAAGATTTGTTATTTATTCCATGTTGTCTAAAGCATAACATTTTCGACTTTAATTGAAAGCTTTAAAATATTAGTGTCTGAATAAAATAATGTATAGCAAATTGAGATGATCTTGCCGATTAATCAAGATAAGACGATATTTATGACGGCATTTATCAAGAAATACCTATCCATTACAACTTGCATTTTTAAGATATTTATTTTTTTAAAGTATTATAATAACATTTACCAAATTTATGCAGCTGTAGTGAAAAGAAATATCAAAGAACGCTATTTCACTAGCTACTGGGTTAATGATTTGAATATTTACCTTACAAAAATTTTGTATTGGATAATTTATTGATTCTATATACGTAGCTTTTAAAATTCTTAATCAAAAACATCAAATCTCAATTTAATCTATGTACATATACTATTATACTTCAGGAAATTATTACAAGGCTATAAAAATATTATCTAAAATTTGATACTATAGAAAAGGCAGGGGGAATTTTAAATTAATCTTAATTCAGGAAAGGCATATTTTGCAAAAAAAGTTATATCATAATTTATACTGATCTAATGTGATCAGCTTATAATATTCTCCAAAAAGATAAAATACTTAAAAATTAATTTTCGGTCTTTAAAAGAGATATTTTACCATAAAAATTTTCTTAAGTGAATCTATAACAATATTTTCGTTTCATGTCTGTTTCGTACTGAAACATATGTTAGACTGTCAGAAAATAAAATTGATAGCAAGCAGTTTCGTATGTATAATTTTATAATTAGAAATTTGGGCCAACCGCTGACGTAATTACACTAATGATATTGGCTTATCTCCAAAACAAAACTTATGCTTGTCTGACCTTCATATCTTTTTCTTTATAATGAAATATGCCCCATTAATATTTTAAAGTCTTTAATGCGCTATCATTTTACCTAATTGCTCAGGAAAATTTTAAAAATATGAGTTAGACTTAATCATGCAAATGGGTCTTTGATAAAAATTTCATTCAAAAAGCCAAAAATCAACTTAATGTAGCAACTCCCATTAAAATAATTCTAAAAATGTTTTCTTAGGGAATTCTTGTTATTTTGTAATGATTTCAATCTTCTTTTATGTGATATTCAAACATAAATATAGAATTATTCTTAAAAATTGATTTGATTTGATTTTGATTTACACTATTCTTTATATTTTATTTTTCTCACATTTCTAAATTTACTAATCATAAAGGTGTATTCATACCCATTTTGGAATAGAGGATTTTGAAAATGATTGATACCTTTGATCTTAAATGTTCCAAATAGAGAATTGAAAAATTTGGTTCAAAAAATGTTCCCAGAAAACAACGACAAGAGTTTAAAATAAATTTCCGTTTACAATGATGAAAATAACCTTTTATATTTCAAAACGCAAAACAGTTAGGGAAAAGGCCCCCAGGACATTAGGAAATCCGTCTTTTTCCCATCGAAGCATGAGCGATTTTCAGATCTTTGGTTTAAAAGGGCAGACAAGAAAAATCTCGATGGGACTGTTTATTTAAAGAAACTATCCTATCTAATTCTAATTAAAATAGGTTATTACCTCTTTAATCATTGTATATTAAATGCATAAGTACAGACAACAATAAAAAGTCGATTAGATGCATATACTTTTAATTTTTTTAACGATCATAAAATACACAAAAGGATTGTTACAAGGAATTTGAACTTTCAGTTCGAAACTTCGTGCCATTATAATGTTTCTGACAGGATTCGTCTCTCCTCGTAGGGTCGTACATCTTGTGCACAACGATTTTTACATGATGTCATTTACAAAAAAAATAATAGTTTACAACAAAAGCAAAACTGAAAATTCAAGCCTTTAATTAATATCGAAAGGAAACTTTTTTTTTTACACGGATAGCAGTAAAAATTTCTTACGAATGAAAGATTTGAAATAGATAATACTAGAGTTGAAATGTAAGAAGCAATAGAGTTGGTCAATAAAATTATGTTGAAAACTAACTGTGAAAAATGTATTAATGTTGAATTAGAATCTGCCCAAAAAAACCTGGTATTGCTGAGAAACAAATGCTTTTTGTTTGAATGTTGTACAAAAATAGGTTTAGTGTGATAGTAATATCTGAAACTTTTAAGAAAAATAATAATTAAAATGTTGAATAATCTTTATTTTCAAATCTAATATAAATTTGAAAACCCACTTCCTCGCGAGCGCTTACTCTTGAAGAAGAAAATAGGCGCCTCATTTAGTAGGTCCATCTGTAGAATGTTTTAAATCAGGTATCGGTCAATTTATATAAAGTACGATAACCTAAAGGCATTATCGCGTATAAATTACGGTGGTGTTGACTAATTCATCGGATCAATAGACGTAAAAAATGAAATAATGCTAAGTGCTCTTCTTCTGCTCTTATTTATTAGTCCCGGCCATTATTATGCATTCTCATCGAAGATGAATGGATACATCGAAAATTATAACTCAGAAATGGATTGAGATTGAGTGATAAAGTTTGAAAACACGGAGGGCCAGACAGTTCGCTTTTATAAATTGAAACTCTGGATATTTGACAGTCAAACTCATGATGGAGCTTTTCCCGATTTTTAGGGGGACAGGGGGAGGCTCATATATCACGCGTCGCCCTACTTCGTTCAGTCAGAAGAAACAGGGACTGCAGCTGGATGGGTGAGGGCTGAGAGGAGGGCGCCGATAGCCCTTCAAATTTATACCTCACTCCTGATTTTTCGTTCTTTTTCCCACTCCTGTCCGCTGTGCGTCAACGTCCGAGGAGATTTATTTCCGATATTTGATGTTCGTATGCTCCTAGGGATATTACATCATTGACAAATGAAACGCCAGGTAGCGCCGGACGTCGCAAACGAGATTTTGGTGGGATAGAAGGGACAGCTGTATAAAAGTGTCTTTTTGAGATACTTTTTTTTCTCTTCATACTTTGTATTTTGTTTCATGGTATATACGCTGTATTTTTGCTACGGAATAGAAAGTTTCTTACAAGAATAAGAGGGACATTCTTTACGGAAGGCGGCGGGCAGAAAGTCTGAAAAGTACATGCATTCAAAAAATTTTATTTTAAAGACTTAAAACTTGAAAATGTAATAGATTCAATCGAAAAAATATCATTTTGTATATGCGCATCAGGAGCACAATCTGGGTCGTTAGTCACGTTAAATTCTAAATGGAAAAAAAAAATGGCAATCATGAATGACAATATTTTACATCAACTCATGACTATTTTTTGCGCAAAATAGTAACTTTATATAAGTTAAAATTAATTTATGCACCATTATAACATGGTAATAACTTGTATTTCGTATCATTTGCTTTGATATCAAGGAAAAATTTCAGCAACAAGATTAAAATTGCGCAGATGTTATAAGTAGCCTTATGTGTAATATTTAAGTTAAGTAAGTAGTTCTGCAAGAATGGATTAATTCTAACATGACATCTCCGCTTATATAAGCTTCCTATACAATATTGAAAAAAATCTAACACTGCATCTCTCAGAAGCTAATGCGTCATAAATAGGCTAATGCGAAAAATAATTGCATTCGGTTTTCCTTTCTGGGAAACTTGCATCTAAGTAGGTATAGTTTTCAATATTAAATGTAAATTCGTTAAAACGGCGGTTAACTGCAAATTTCATAATTACGCCCAATCACTGGAATGTCTATTATTAAGCTTTTTATTTTTTAGTTGAAACTCTGGTTAACCAAAATATTTCATATCTGAATTTATTTGATATTTCTCAAGCAGTAACTACTAGACTCATGCTCACATGATACACTCAAAATGCGGCACACCCGTATTATTTTGCACTCCGGTCCTACTCTTACTGGAAGATATCGCTACATTTTTGCTTTACTTCACGTTGGATGCAAATAGTGCGTCGAGATACAGCGACATCATAATATTTTGTTACGTGATAGGAAAGTCAAGGAAGTGAGATTTAGCATTAAATGTGCCTCCCAAGTAGGAATTTTTCTAGATAAGCTTATTAAAATTTATTTGAATCATTCCCGGTAATCGTTTACAAAATATTTATAGAATTCTACTGTTGAATTGTTTTAGCATCTGAACTTTAGCAGCAGAGCATTTGTTGCCGATTATTCGCATCGATAAACCTGAGAAAAATACGCATCGTTCTTTACCTTTCAAAGTTTTTCACTTTAAATTAAACAGATTAGGAATAATAATGTTCCTTTATCATTGATTGAATACAAGTTTCACGAAAATACTTAGCACTGTATTCAGATTAATATTTTTTTTTAATTCAGTAGTTCTTTCTATCCATTCAAAAACGTGACTCACCTGTTTCAAATACGACGAAACAAAATCACAAACAAACTTCCAAAATTTTCGTACCTGTAAAAAAAAATAAAAACTGCATTGAATGTATGCGACACATGTTTTAAGTTTGATAAAGTAGAAACTATTACAATAAGATGCAATAAGCAAACAATAACACAAAACTCAGAAAAGTATCATTTTATGGGGAAAACGGCTAAACATGCATCATTGCTGTTATAATTTAAATCAATTTTATTTCCATTTATGTTTTTCAGAAAAGTTTTAGTTTTAAAGACAGTTTAAATATTTTAAACAAGAAATTTAGTTCATTACTTAATAATGAAATACAAATGAGTTGGGTTATGGTCACTTCTTTAATAAAAAGTAAGAAAAATTTCAGTGAAATAAAATGTTTTAGTATAATGAGTTATAAATATACTATAAATAAAATTTCAGATTTCTAATTGAAAACTTCAAAACACTATGATATGACTGATATACTTCAAACATCATGTGGGAATGACTGCCAAAACAAGGCAAGATAATACGTCGAAAAATTTTTAATTTAAATTTTATTTTGCGTTCAAAACAGGTTCTTTCTGATTTTGGAATAGGCTGCAAAAATCATGTTTTAATGTATTATCAATAAATTGCAGGTATAATTAATAAATTAATTATACATGCAAAACAGAAGAAAAACATTATCGATTGATTACAATAAATAGTAATACAAAGAAACACGCAGTAATAAAAAATAGATAAAATTTGGTACACAAAGTTTACACAAGCTTACTTTCTTACTAAAGGTCTGTAGTATATTTTAGAACCATTTAAGGAGTAAAAACAAGATGACTAAAAAAAGGGAAGAATAAAAGAAAAAGTGTGCTCAGAATTCATTTTTAAAAACAGTTTTCTTATTTTAGAAGGAAAAAAATAAGTAAATAAGCAGTATCATCCCCCCCCCCCCAAAAAAAAGAAAAAAGAATTCCTACATAATATGATGATAGGAAATGAACTAAATAGGTATGCAAATCTGTCACTTATAAAATACAATTCTAAACAAATCCCACTATAAATATCAAATGCGTTACAAAAATTGAGGTTCATGAAAAATATCGCGTGAAATCAGCGAACAAAACAAGTGCATTTCCTAAGTCACTTTACAAATAACAAAAGAAATCCAAAAAGATAGCAAATATGGAATAATATTCATTTTCATTTTTCAAAAATGTGTTTTAATTTTTCATATGGGAATAATTTTATATAAAAGCATACATATCTGAAGCGGATAAGATTTTAACAGACACTCTTTAATCCATTTTACTTACATTGCTTCTTAAACCATTAAACATAAAATCATACATTTAACATCCCTTTATTGTGCTGATCTGCTCAAAAATATATTCTGTTAATCCTTTTTCAATTTCTGATATTTAAAAAAGTTTCCTTTATATATTGTATATCGTAAAACATCTCACATTTCTAGAATCAAATTTCGTATTCCACAAGATTTTCATGAATTCAAATTAGATAAAGGATCCATCATGCAAGTAGGTAGACACTTTATGATTCGCAATCACTATAATTGCAGGTTCATTTATCGCAGTCATTATGATAGCAAGTTTACTTATTGGACAGTTATTATGATTTGAAGTTCACTTATTGCACAGTCACTATGATTGCAAGTAAGTCACATTCATAGTGACTGCGCAAACCATTTCATCCCTGATAGAATCAGTCAAAAATCTGCCTCTTTCGAAAATTTCAATCAGCAGGATGACAGTTCATATCTGCCCCGTCGTCCATCATGTCCATTCAAAGAGTAGAAATCCCGAAACATTTCAAAATGATAAATGACACATTTTTATTATTAAAAAGGATTGGGAAGATGCAGTTTTAAAATGAAATAGTTTTGAAGAGGATTTCGTTGACAAGAGAAGTCATTTGTTATAATTAGAGACGTCGAAATGGCGCTCCTAATAATAATGATTTTCGCTTTGTCTTAGACTAGTTGATATTATAATTTTTATTAAACTATTTCACCTAACACTTATAAATATTTTTTATTAGGAGAGAAACGATTTTTATGTGCGTCATAAAGATTTTTAACAAATCATGCTTTATTCTTAATATTCCTTTTATTAAAGTTCTACTGTGTATTAAAAAAAGAATATCTCTTGAAAATAGTATCCTGCCCTTCTCTCAAATGAGTATCTCCTTTCGCCATAGCTCCAGCATAGCGCAGCGTTTGTTGCAATTGTTAGTGATTCTATACTACGTCCGACAAAATCTGATTCATTGTAAGAAAATTAAAAGCAATATTTACCCATAGATCACGTTGATAAGATTTCATTGTAGCCCATAGATTAACATTCTGATCATTTTAATTAATATCAACCCTTTAAAGGGCCACTTTTTTCTCCTAGTCATATTATGTTAAAGGTTTGAAATTAGAATAAGAAAAGGGATTCGTTTAGCTTATTAGATAAATTTAATTTGATTAATTAATTATTTTGGTTAGTTAATAATTAAGTATCAAATCAAGACACATAATTTTGTATAAAATAAAGAACTAAAGCATCTAAGTTTCTGTCTTTCTAAAAAGATTTTGTCAGAACTTATGCCAACCTACATAAATTCATACAAAGATTGATAAATTTGGTGGGAAGAATACTTCCCACGGCCCTAGAAAGGGTTAAAACCTCATTTGAAATATTATATCCTCTGCAGTAACTGCAGGAAAAACAAAAAACAATTTGCGTCTCTATTTTTTCAAAAAATAATTAATAACTTCCCAAATTCAAATAAACGAAATATATAACAGTAAAGACACCACCAGAAATAATGCATAGAAATAAGTATTTTGCACTGGATTGCACTGGGATTTAAAAACTGCTTTTATAGTTAATTTTAATGCAATTTTCTTACTTGTTCAGCAACCTCCGTTCAAATATCAGAAAAGTATCAGTAATTGCATTATTCTCAGAGGCATTTTACAATAAATAAGACAAAGAGACGTCATTGGTTAGAAAAAGAATTTGGTGCTTAAAATGAAATCTTCAATAGTTAGAAATTTGGATGCAGAGTTTGCAAGATTTCTAATACAATACAATGATTAATGTTATTTAATTATGCCTGCAAGAAATCCGTAAGTGAGGTCACGTTCTTTTTAAACATACGCGATTCTCTATCTTAGCACCAGATGTCACCGGCAGTTGGCGTTATGGAGTTCAAAGTTGCCAATCATTGGAAATTACGTGACAATTAAAGTGAACACAGGAAAATACAGCGCAAGCAATGAAAAGCATGTTGAAGCGTAAACCATTCATTCAAGAAAGGGTCTGATAGTTTTCTACAAATTTATGGCTATAAATAATGTACTGGACTATTTGCCTTGGGTAGTTGGCTCACGAAAGACTACGAGGGACTTGAAGGCATTGATCAAGTTTTCTATTTCCTGGAAGAAATCACTGATATCATCATTATTGCATTAAATTATCCTCACCTACCAGTCACTATAAGGACCTGTGACTTCATTCTCCCGATTTTTATTTGTGCATGGAACCGTTTGAAGGATGCTGAGTACCGAGAAGTTTAAACAATGGTTACGGAATGGAATGATATAACTTGCCATGAATATATAGCCATTTCATTAGTGAGATTTTAGGGTGTAATTGCTGATTTCATACCTCGCTTGAGTTTTGCCATTATTGGGCAGGTTAATATTTTGAGGAGGGCATTGTTATATAATTTTTAGCATGCTTACAATGAATAAAAGCCCTCGACATTATAGTATAACCTATTGATTTGGCATCAGCACATGACAGAATGCGAAAGGAAATTCCTACCCACATTCATTAGCCTTTTTAAAAATAAGTTATTATTTGAAGGTTAAGTTTTTCCTCATTCCTTTTCTGAATGTTTTGAATATAATCCGTTTGTGAACTCATACTTCATATACAATCACATCTGTCCGATGTTCACTTAGCTTTATATTTAGTAAGTAATTGGATATTGTTTGAAATATTAAGCCCATACTAAAGATATTGGGAGGGGGGATAATGGGAAAATAGCTGACATCTTTTTATATCTTGGTTTCAAAACCTTTAAGCAGAGTAGCCGTAATATCAATCTAAAATAACACTTTTGTCTCTTTTTGTTTTTAGTAGTTTGTTTCCACCTGCTGGCTCAGCACAATTTTTAGACGCGAAATCAGCATTGATATAAACTAGAAGAAGCGTTAATCACTCAAGTGACAAAATCACAGTGATCATCCTGTTTTTTTTGACTCTGGTAGAATTAATCTGAAATCTCCCGTATTCGAGAACTTTCAATCAAAAGAATGACAGCTCACTTCCGCTGAGTCTTCGATCATATCTAAAAAGAGCAGAAATCTCGAAGCATTTTAAATGGTCAATGGTACATTCTTATTGCTAAAAAGGTTGAGGAGTGTGAAATTTAAGAATTAAATAGTTTTGAAGAAAATTTATATGTTATAATTAGGTCATCAAAATGTTTAGGAATAATGATAAAGAATATTTTCTTCTTGCTTTAGAATAGATAACTTCAAAATTATTTTAGATTAGTTATTTTTACGGCTGAAGAAATCCGTAAACAATGATAACCTTTACAACTACGAAGAATATATGAAAAACCTGAAGTATGGCATGCTACTTCAAATTAAATCCAAAAGTTATTTATGAACAAAGAAGGCATATTGTGAAACTTAAACATTGCGACCAAACTAGTACATTTAGATGTTTTCTTAAAGTAAATTTTCGGAAGATTCATCATTTTATTAAAAGTATGTGGAGTTTTGTCTTCGAAATTTCATATAACCTTTCATGAAAATACTATAATTTATGTTTATTGTTCTTTTCGAGCAGTTCGCGTGCATTTTCAACATCCTCTTTCTCCGAAATAATTGAGTCGTTTTTTTTTTCTGTAATATCCACTTCAACTACATTTTTTATTTGGTAAATATGTTATCAATTTTACTCCACAAAGATGTCAACGGATATCTTTGTACATATTGTAATATATAAATGTTTATAACGTCTTTTCAAGAATTTATAGCGTCTACAAATCACTGAGTTTATAAAAACCTTAATAATTAATTCAGAATTTGAATTAAAAATTATTTAAACAACAACAAGACTGCTAATTTAGTACATAAATGATTCATTCAAACCCAGATAATTTAATATTAAAACTATTACAAAATGAATTTAATTCGTGGAATTATTCTGTATTATAAATAGTCAAAACAGGAATTACTTCTTTGAAATACGTGTTCAAAAATTAAATGAGTAATTAATAGATATATTCAGTTTTAAAATTTGTACAGTTTATAGGTCATATAGAAATGAAGTTATCGTGAAATTTAGAAACTAGATGAATCATATATTTACTTTTTCAAAAGCACAGTTAAAATAGTACGGCTTTAATGTCTGAAGAATTTGGCGGAAATTGGACATGAAATTATAACTATACGAATTAAACAAAATTAAATATAACCGAACCAGCTGGTCACCAAAAGCGAATAGTTTTAAATAAAAAGAAAGCCCCACTCCATTGGGACTAAAACTGAGTGAGTTATGAAAATCTGAATATTAATGTTTTATAAAAAAAAAAAAAAAAACGCGATTTTAGACTTTCCATCGACCGTCTCTAAGAAAATACGTCAATCATCTCTCAGAAGTTTTCCAAAGCTGATTGACCTAAGATTATGAAAATGTTGATTGTTCTAAAATTGTAATATTCAAATCAGCCAGATTTGATCGCAGAAGATAAAAGGTTTTTTATTTATTTAAAAGTTGGAAGGTCGAGAATATTTAAAAGAATAAGATTCATTTGGACCAAAGGTCTGTATAAAATTTCATAATTTTATGAAGTATATTTAGTGATAGGAACAAAATAAAACGTTATGATTTACGTTATTGAAATGCTTTTCGAAGTAAAAAAAAGAAACCGAATCATATGCTGAATCAGATAAATATTTATTTGATAATTCTTCGAGATATTGTATAAGTCATAAAAAAATATTCTGAAGATTTCACGGACGATTCTATTTCCTGCACACACTTTTTTAAAAACACGTTCAGCATTAGTAAAAATAATTTTGTAATAACTGAACTTTAATCCCTACCATTTAAATTCAAAGTTCAAATTTTACGAGAACAGTCAGACAATTAGAGATACATAAATAGTATAGTGAACAGAGCGGCTTAAGGCTTCTAAAATAATATGAGTTATATGAGATCAAAATTTGGAGTTCAAAAAATTGTGCTGCAAAAGCTAGTAAGAGACCAAATGACATACAATATTTAATTGAATATTTTAGTGAGCATTAATCCCTAGCTAGTCGTCAGAGGCAGCTATTATTAAAAAAAATCAAGCAACGATGGAATGAACCAATTTATTGAAGGCATATACTCCATACCTTCAGGGTAATTCTTAAAATATGAAGCACATTAAAGTCAAATTCTTGATTAAAAAGTTATTTACAAAAATTTTAGTCCGCAACTGTGAAAAAGGTAAGGAAATAGAAAGTAATAGGCTAGATCAGAAAGCACACGTTGACGAAACACGTTTGCAGTATACGTGCAAACTTTTTAAGAAACGATTACGCGAACGCACGTAAATGATAGTTGCTGTGTCAGTGTGGTATGTCTAACCTACAATCCTCAGATGAAATGTGAATGGCATCATCTGAGGTTGAGATGTTGGATGTGGACAAAAAACTGCTGCGGAATTTCGCATTTCCAAAAAATAAAAAAGGCTGCAGGCGAGTTCAGTAGTGAACTTCAACGAGCATTACGGTGGTAGAGGGAATATCTTTCGTATAGGTAAGAAGTTACAGAGTCTGACAATGGAATAAACTGGAAATGAAAGCGATTGACATCGCATTTAGCCATGGCACGGAAGTTGCACAATGATGGTATGTTTGCACAACAGCTAGCAGCAACTACACCAAAATCATCTGCGCATTTCTATGGGTCCAGAAAAATGAAAACTGAACAGATCACTATTTGAGAATGATTACTTTTTACAGATAAATGTTGATGTAGTTTGACAGAGATTTGGCCGCATAAGTATGCAGAAAGATTGGGAAACACACAATAATTCTTTTAACACCAATTCAGAATTCTCTTTTAGGGAAGCAGTTTGGTACTCGTACTGATCTTCACATCTTACACATAAACAACAAGTTACCTATTACATCTCCTTTCTCACGTATATGTTTAGAGGCACTATGTATCTTTGGTTCCTTTAAAAGGATGGCAATATTACATCATCATACACTAGTTGTCAGCATAATAATTGCGGTGTGAAGATATTCAAGTATGATGGATCGGACGCAATCTCTCCATATTTAAACTCACCCAAACAAACGTGAGTCGCTTTAGAGAAAACCTTAACAGAACGCCACCAGTTGTCATCAGAAATTCTAGAGTTCCTCTCGATATAACAGTTTTGGACAGCAACGCCACAAATTTTTTGTGAGAACATTGTACTCAACATGGCCAAATGATGTAAATCCTGCCTAGTAGTCAGAGTTAATCATATCTTCTATTTATTAAAAAGTTTTTTTCTTGTTGTTGTTAGACGCCTACTACACACTTATTTCAACCTTTTGTCCTATTGTTCTAGAAACTAAATTTTCAGCAAAGTGTCTTTTTATCCTTAGGGTTTCTCTTTTGAAAAGTTTTATTCACCGTCCAAATGTTCTTATGTTTTGAGGATTTAAATAATAGTAAAATTGAAATAAACTATTTTTAAATAAATACTGTAATAGATTGAGATCTTCGAAGATATAATTCGTCAACATATTTTGAGTTCATTAAATAAACTAATACAATTAATATCATCTTGGGAAAAACATTAAGTCTTCACAACATTTGTAATAAAAAAAAATAAAAATCAAAGACCATCTTCGATCTATCTTCAAAGTTCTTTCCTTCAATCAAAGATCTTTTAAGCCATTTAAATTCAAAACAGCGTCTCGTATAGACAGGGAAGTAACATATACCTATAATAAAAAAGACTTGCGGAATTTATTAAATTAAGTCACTTCTAGCGGCGATATAAGGAAATATATATAACTCGAAAAACGATGAAGGTCTGCCACAATGCCCAGTTATAAAAATGTACTCTATACCATAATAAAAATACAGAAAAGAATTTTATGAAATTATCTGTAAAATGTTGCTATAAAAAGTATACAATTTCTGTGGCTTGAAACAGGATTTGTCCTAAAAATAAAAAAAAATGTATTCTCTGGCATTATCATATAGTTTTTTTTTCTGAATTAGGTAAGCAACAGATAAAGTAAGATGAAAAACGCACTCGAGTTGAGAGAGGGGAATATCAGAGTGCATATTTTTTTTTTTAAATTTAGGACGAACCATGTTTTTTATGTCATGGACATTTCATAATTTTAAACGAAAATACCTTTGCTAATTTTACAAATAACTCCATCAAACGTTTTCCTGTGTTTTTATTTTGGTACAGAGTACAATTTTCCAACTAAACATTTTGGTCGAACTTTTCTTTTTTTTTAAATTTATTTTTTGTAATTTCTTAATTTTACTGCCAGGAGCTTGTAACTTTTCTTAATAATTTCAGCATAGTCAAAAAGAACTTTACCAATCAACCAGGGAGTATGTTATATTATATTATATATGATGCGAGTACAATAATATATCTCATATTAGATGTAATTTTGAGCCAGTTCTCGAAGGAATAAATGACATTTTCAATTATGACTAGAACTATATAGTAGACTTTAACTATCTGAGATGCAAAACATTCCACTATGTCTTCTGTTGGTGACTTGAATTCAGCACAATTCGCGTAATAATATATAAATAGATGTATATTTGGATGGAAAAAAGCCAGTGAGTAGTTTTTTTTTTTTACTAAGTTAGTTAGTGTAACGGGGCTTTGTACTTTCGACTCACTTGCTCTTCCTCCGATGTGTTTATGAATAGACATCCAAATATGCGCATTTGTATAAAGGTGTTTTAAAAGCGAACACTTAGCGTTTTCATAAATTTATTGTGTATAACAGATGCATATCAATTTTTTTAAGTCAATTTAATCTTCAAATTCTGAAAAGAATGCGCAAAAAATGCTCAATGCAATAGTCTACTGTAATAAACTGAAATCAAAATCTGCTTGAAACTGCAGTGGAAAAAATAATATCTCTCAAATACGAAGCCTTGACTCAAAAGTATGAATTGAACTTCACTGGATGTTAATCCTAAAAACTATTACTTAATCTGATAAATATTATATTTATTCACACGAATTCCAAATACAAATGAGGTTGAGAAATTAGAATTTGGACATAAATTCATAAAAATATTTCAATATTATAGATTTAGAAGTACTGCTACAAATGAACAATCCAATCACATAATACTTTAAAGACACCTCTCTCGTTTCGAATCCCGAAGGGTGAAATTTATCTAAGCGTAAAGATTAACTTGAATTATCGCTGCAGACGGGAGATTAGAATCCCCCTCGGAAAATGTGTTGACCGTGGAAAGTTTTGTTTTCTCAAAAGACATGTTCACCATAAGAAGTGAAGCTTGATTTAATCAACTTGCGTGTTGATTTTTCACCATGGGTACTTTTCCTCGTTTAAAAGTTTTCTCAACTTCTAATTCCTCAACCCAGAAAAGCTTATTTGGATTGCAGTTTTAGCAAAGCTTTTGCCACTACATTTAATTGGAAATTCGCTATCACGTTCAACTATGGAGGCGTTGGTTTTTGTGAAGAAAAGCACAGACGAAGTCTTAAGAGATTGGTCTCAGTCATAAAGAATTCCTTCTTGAATGATTTAACAATTAACTTAAAGCAATTTCAAAGGCAGAGTGTGTTAAGTGGAAAAAATATTTGCACTAGGCTGTTCCTTAAAATTAATTCTCGTAGTATGGTTTTGTAATAGTGTAAAAATTCATCAAACGAATGAAAATTTAATTTTAGGTCCACTTTTAATTGTTATTTTTAGGATTACAAGCTTTTTCCACTGTACCATTGCTTTTTTTTTTGTTTGATTTATTGAGACTGAATAGCGCAAAAGCAAAGTGTATCTATATTTCGACCATCCTCTCATGCTTTTTACGTAACCTTATAGTGTTTTTTTTTATAAAGAAATTTTTCACCTGAGTACTACCAACATAAAAATCTAAAACTTTGTAATTAAAAAAAGATCAATACGCTTTCATTCATATAAATTCTTACAAATTAAAGAAGATACTAATGCAATAAAGCTCAATTTTATTCATTCGTCTTATTGCCTTACAAATCAAACAACATAATTTTGCATTATTTTTCTGTTGTCTACTATTTCTACATGCTGTGATGAATATCATTTAATTAGGTATTAGTCTATTTTGTAATTCACTTGCATATTTTCTTTTAACCTAAATTGTATTCTGCAACATGTTTGATATAAATTTTTTAAAATATACGCTTTACTACTCAAAACTGCTTAGAAAGATTTCTTTCAAATTTATCTATCTCTTATTTTCATAGAATGATCTAATGATACATAATCGAATAAATAAGCAAAGTACTAGGGTGTCCTTGAGATGATGTCTAACCATGTGCGCAACCTGTATGATGGCTTCTGAAGACTCGACGGTTGCATCTGAGGATTATTAATACACTAGTTGGACTTACTAGTGTGCTAATAAGAGTCAAATTGTCGAGGCAAAGGCATATTCAACATACCTATAAGTTTTTTGGCGATAATTCGATTATTCCTCATACTAACCTTCATTATTCATTAAACAAATTCCTGTTATATCTGTGGTCCAGAAATGCAAAGTTTTAATGCCAGAGAAATGGGAATAATGTGGTGGCGAAAAAATGGGAGACCTTAAGAACTTGAATGTGCAGGACTTCCATGGATGTTTTGAACAACAGAATAATTCTATTTTATGGCATGATTAAAAAATTGAAGTGAAGACGTGGTTAAGACTTTTGATTCTTGCTATATTTGGATAAAATTATAATTCATCTGCATGCAAAAAATTCTAAAGAAAACGAAAAATCATTCTAAACAATGCCATTTCAGTCAAGTATTAACTGTAAAATCTTTTGCGAATCGAAGATAGCAGACGTACGAGTATAAATTAACTTTACCACCACAGCTGGAATAAATTCTGTACAATGGAAACCTTTATGTTTCTCATGTGCTGATATAAAGAATATACTACTAAATGAATAAGATTTCACTTATACTATTGGAAAATTAATCTGCTTCTTCTGAAACCATTCTATAAATAGTATTACCGACATGTCTTTTTGAAAACATTTAGGAAAGTAACATAAATTAACTATCTGTTGTGTTCGTGCGTCAACAAAAATAAAATGCAGACAAACTTACTATAAAATTAAATCTTATTCCATTATAGATAATATTATCAAATTTACATCAACTTCTTTTCATTCAAAATTCTAGTATCGTTTTTAAGCAACAACATAACAGTTCCAAAAAATATCACTGTTGCCAATCTGAATTTCACAACTATTGACAAAATAAAATTTATAATTATTTAAATAATCGTTTGCTACTTTTAAATTAAATATTTACTATTTATGTCGCAACATATACTCCCCTACCAGTAACGAATGTTACGTCAGAAAGTAGGAAGTAAATATTTTAGTAGTAGTATAAAGAAAAAAAATAAGTCAAACTTTAAATTTTGAATCTCAATGGCGTCTTAATGATTCTACCAGTTCGAGATTGTCTTAAGGCTGGTTTAAGATCAGGTTGAGACACAGTTTCCTTGGTTTGAATCTTAGCTGGTTGTGGCGCAGGCGTAATCTTCACACAAGTTGCAGTTGTAAGCTGCTCTTCAGGATTTTCTTGCGGTAGTAGATACGCTGGCTTTAATCTGTCTATAGTTACATTCACTTCTTTATTCTTTATCCTCAGAGTAAAATATTTTGGTGTACGGCTGATAACAAAATATGGACCTTCATAAGGGGGTTCCAGTGGCTTTCGTACTCTATCAATGCGAAGGAAAACGTGAGAAGTAGATTCTAAATCTTTGTGCACAAATATTTTTGGATGACTTTTTCGTTGAGTTTCTTTTGGTCTCATCAATTCCATAACATTTTGTAAATCATTTATAAATGTTCCTGGTGACATATGCGGTATATTTGCATCAAAGAATTCTCCAGGAAGTTTGATATTCTCTCCATACACCATTTCTGCTATTGTATAATTAGTATCGTCGTGGATCGCCGTTCGTAAACCCAAAAGTACTGTTGGTAACGTTTCACTCCAAGATACATTATTGTGGGCTTTTAAAGCAGCCTTTATAGATCTATGTAGTCTTTCTACCTTTCCGTTACACTGCGGGTGATAGGCTGTAGTATGTGAAAGCTTAATGCCGCAGATTCTTGACAGATTTTGAAATATCTCGGATGAAAATTGGGTTCCACGATCAGTAATAAGCTTCCAAGGTACTCCAAATCTTGCTATCCAGTTGTTATAAAAAGCTTTTGATATTGTTTCTGCAAAGATGTTTTCCAGCGGAATAGCTTCCATCCAATTCGTGTATCTATCTATACATGTTAGACAGTAGGTGTTGCCATTTGAAGGTGGTAGAGGACCTACAATATCGATGTGTATTTCTCGAAATCTTCCTGATGGTTTTTGAAATTCACCCAATTCTGATTTTGTATGGCGGGTTATTTTAGACTTTTGGCATGGAATACACGACTTCGCCCACTGCTGGACATCTTTCTTAATATTTGGCCATATAAATTTTGAAGAAATTAATTTTACTGTTGATTTAATTCCCGGATGGGACAATCCGTGAAATTGATGAAATATTTTCATGCGAAAATGTTTAGGTATATAAGGTCTAATATGCTGTCGCACCATAAATATTTTCCAGATGGAAGCAGATATTTTTTAAATGACAAACTTGTAGATTTTTGACAGGTTCGAAATTCATCATCTTGTTCTTGTTCTTTGGCAATTAGTTCATAATCTATTAAGGCAATTTCCTCAATTCTTGATAACGTATCCGCCACCACGTTGCTTTCTCCTGTAATGTATTTAATTTCTGTTGTGAATTCTGAAATATATTGAATTTGTCTAATTTGGCGTGGAGATGCTTTATCGGATTTTTGCAAAAATGCGTAAATTAATGGCTTGTGGTCAGTATACACTGTGAATTTTCTTCCTTCTAGAATATGTTTGAAATATTTAATGGATAAATAAATTCCGAGAAGTTCCCGATCGTATGCACTGTAATTTTGTTGTGCATGGTTAAGCTTCTTGGAAAAAAATCCAATTGGTTTCCATCTACCATTTTCAAGTTGTTGTAGGACTGCACCCACTGCTGTATTTGAAGCATCTGTGCACAATGAAAGAGGTAATTCTGGATTTGGGTGAGATAGCACAGCAACATTTGCCAAATCTTTTTTACATTTTTCAAACTGCTCCATGGCTTCCTTGTTCCAAGTTATTTTCCGATTATCTTTTTTCTTTGCTCCTTTTAAGTATTCGTGTAAAATGGCTTGAGTACTAGCGGCGTTTTTCAAAAAACGACGGTAGAAATTAACCATTCCAAGGAAAGTTCGTAGTTGATGAACAGTTTCAGGCAGTTTAATATTGAGAATTGCTTTAACTTTTTCAGGAAGATGTTTTGATCCTTCACTTGTAATTAAAAAACCTAAAAATTCCAGTTCCTTAACTCCAAAAATAGATTTAGAAATATTAAGTCTCAATCCATATTTTTGCAATCTGTCAAAAACTAATTTTAAGTGTTTTACGTGTTCTTCTTCTGTAGTTGACGCAATTAAAACATCATCCAAATATGGGAACACAAAATTTAGTCCTCTAAATACCTCATTGATAAATCTTTGAAAGGTGGAAGGAGCGTTACGCAAGCCAAAACTCATTACATTAAATTCATACAAGCCGAAGGGTGTTATTATAGCAGTATTTTTCTTATCAGCTTCATTAATAGGAATTTGGAAATATGCTTTATGCAAATCAATTTTAGAAAATATTCGAGTATTCTTTAAAATATGGTTGAAATCTTCTAATCGTGGTATAGGATAACGATCTGGTATGGTTTGAGCGTTCAAACGTCGGTAATCTCCACATGGTCGGAAGGAACCATCTTTCTTAGGCACCATGTGAAGAGGGCTGGACCATTGCGATTTAGATGGTCGAATAATATTTTCTAACATGTATTGAAATTCCTGTTTTGCTATATGTAATCGCTTGGAATCCAGTTGTCTAGCTTTGGAATAAGTAGGCTGTCCTTTTGTTGTGATAAAATGCTCAACATCATGTTCAAATTTAGATACTGTTAAATTAGGTTTAGTTAAATTTGGGTATTGTTGTAACAAATTAGCATATTTAGAAGTTTTATCCAAAGTACTAATAACATCATCAACAGATACTATTGTTACGTGGTGTCGAACGGACAGATTAGTTATTCCATCAATAAGTTGTTTGTTATGAATATCTATTAAAAGCTTAAATTTATTCAAAAAGTCAGCTCCTATTATTGCGTTATCAACTTTAGCTAATATAAAAGGAAATTTAAATTCTCTTCTAAGACCTAAATTTAAGTTCAAAATTTTAATTCCATAAGTAGGAATTTCTGTTCCATTCGCTGCATATAATTTAAAATCATCTATTGTTTTATTTCGTTGAGTTGCAGGAATAAGACTTACATCAGCTCCTGAATCCACTAAGAACCGCAGTCCTGTGTTTTTGTCCTTTACAAATAAACGAAACTTGCGGCTTTCATTAATATCAGCAACAGCGGTAGCCGCTAATCCTGTTGCATCCTGGAGTGTCCCGCCTTTTCACTCCAAGCACATGGCGAGTAACATTTATCAGGTCGGCAACGATCACCAAATTTAAAATGATAAAAACAATATTTACCTTTCTGGTTAAATCGCTTAGTTGAACGACTGCGACTTCGAGATATATTCCGGTGATGATTTATAAATTTGGATCTAGAACGGTCATTTATTTGCATCGAATCAATTTTTTGTTCTAAAGCAGCTATTCTTGCAAATAAAGCATCAGTATAGTTAACATTTGGCGAAACAGCACAAACTTCTTTTTCCGATTTCATCTCATGAATTTTATCAGCCATCGTAGCCAGTTTGTCTAAACTTTCTTCACTTACAAGAAGAATATTTCGAATAAAATCAGGCATTTTATCCAGCCATAAAGATTTTAACACTTTTTCTGAAAAATCGTCCGCTCCTAAATTTTTCATCTTCTGCAAAAGCTGACTTGGCTTGTTATCGCCAAGGTCTATTCCAGTAACTATGCGTTGAATTCTCTTCTTTTCACTTTCCTTGAACATATTTAAAAGTCTTTCTTTCGCCAGGGCATATTTATTAGGCTTAGTGTCCTTAATAATATCCCATATATGCTCAACATATTTCGGTTCAAGCTGCGAAACCAAATAGTTAAATTTAGTTTCTTTCGTAGAAATTTTATTTATTTCAAACTGAGCTTCAACTTGATAAAACCAAATGTCTGGTTTTTCGCGCCAAAATGGTGGAATTTTTATGCTTACTTTATTCGCTTCGGCATCCATAACAGTAGTTGCTTCAATCGTAGAATGTCCGCTATCCGTTATCATCGTAAAACCAGGGTCACCAATTGTTGTGTTCGTGCGTCAACAAAAATAAAATGCAGACAAACTTACTATAAAATTAAATCTTATTCCATTATAGATAATATTATCAAATTTACATCAACTTCTTTTCATTCAAAATTCTAGTATCGTTTTTAAGCAACAACATAACAGTTCCAAAAAATATCACTGTTACCAATCTGAATTTCACAACTATTGACAAAATAAAATTTATAATTATTTAAATAATCGTTTGCTACTTTTAAATTAAATATTTACTATTTATGTCGCAACATAACTAAAAATACGTTAAAAGTTTCAATCTCACATAATCTAAGTACTCTTTTTCCAGCAAAAAATTCGGATATATTAAGCCAAAACCTCTATAAAAAAGTTGCAGGGTATTTTTTTTTTATCTCTGAAAGTTAAAATTGCCTGACTTTTGTCTTTTGATCGTGATTTTTTGTAACAGGACACAAAATTGACATCAAGAGTTTTGTCTCTCGAATTTTTTAACTTGGATTGGAAATTCTACAGCTATTTTAATTTCTACACTTGTCTTTTTCATTTAAATGAAAGTTTTGTTGTGGTTTTGCCATGAACGGTGCAAATATATCTCCCCTTTTGCATTGTTAAAATGATTTTCTTCTTTTTATTTATTTAATTCACAATAAAGAATCTTTTTTTTATTTTTATTTTTAGAATTACGTTTTACGGTTACGGTTTACAATAAACATAAACGAACAAAAATAATCATATAATGATGCTTTAGATTATAAAATTCCTTTATATTTATTTCTCAAGTGAACAATTAAATATTATCTGTGTGCATATCATCGCTGTTTCATTTTATATATAATTATAAAAATAGAAGAATAAAACATTATTATACAATAATGCTTTCAACTATAAGTGCGAATCTCTTTTATATTTTTTCTTCGTAGTTATGTCTCAAGTTTGTAGATCATTGAAACCTATATATATAAAACGCTAACGTACGTGGCACAGAAATCGCTTATAATAAATCTCGAATGTCAACAGCCAAATATAAACAAAACATCACATGAATTTCAGATTGCTTCATTCAGTTAACCTTTTCAGGGGATAAAAACCATTGTAGTTATAAATACCAATAACCTACGTCTTTCATTCAACCTTTTTACAGCTATTCTGAATCAAACGCTTCGTTTAGCTAATTAATGGAGCTGGAAAATATTATTAGAAGTGATCTATCGATAGTTCCCCATGTCACCAAAGATAACATTGAGTCAGAGGAAAGAAGATATAAAAGAAATCAAGAAATAAGCTTCAAACAAAAAGTTCGGTAAAAGTGAATTCTAGTGTGTCATCGTTGCTGCGCCAACGATGCCAAGTCACCAATAAAGATGGCGGACAAAATAAACAAATACTTCCGCGGAACAATTAAGGTTACCATTTCCCGCCATATAATTAGGATTTTTTACTGATAAGTATTGTTTTTTTCTCCCCAGTCTGCCCGGTGCCTTCTACAGATGCCGAAGACATCTGTAGAAGGCACCGGGTAGAATTTTTTAACTTAAAAAACATCCTACGGCTTCGCTAGCAGCGGGAGCGGGAACCCAGTAGCTTCGCTAGCACATTGAACATAAGGACTGTGTGGATAACAGGAACAGTACATAATCAATTGAAAAGAAATAATGAAGGACGTTATAGGAACGGATGCAATCAAACCATTCTCCATACAAAATTTCAAACAAGCATCCTCTCCTAACTTCATCAACTCAGAAAGAAAAATATATTCCACTCACCCTTCATCCATTCTGCAGGTTCGAAATACTGTTTTCCATCCCATTTACCCGACATCCATTCTTGCACAATTGCCGACATAACAAATTATCAAGGGAACCAACTGTTAGAGCAACAAAAGAATTACGAGAACTGTGAAGAATTCCATTGCAGCTGTTTTTTAAAGTGAGAATGCAGACGATTTCATAAATTAAGAACTCAGACGATTTTTTAAAGCGCATACTGACAATTAAAAATTGCAAAAAAATAAATATGTTCTGTTTGTATTCACATTAAAAAAATAGAAGAAAAAATCTTTTAATTATAAGCTTAACTTTCTTTATTTAATAAACTTTTAACTATAAAAAAGAACAAAATTAAAATCTTTAATTGATATTTTTTTAATATTTTTTAATTTAGCATTTTTTATAATATAGTTGTAGTTCATGTACAACTCAACCATTGCAAAAAGTAGTAAACAAAACAGCATTAGTGTTGCTAGAAAAGTGCTCCGATGGGTTGTCATATTGGCGACAAACTCGGGGGCACACTATTCTTCACTTCACCCGAAAATTCAATCAAGTGCAAAAATCAGCTTAACCGCTGCCAGATAAATAATCGTGGTAAGATTTCAAATAATTGTATCGTTTAGCCAAGTATGTCGAAATCGTACTAATCGCCCAAAAACTCTCTAACAGTTTGCAATTATGAGTATATACCAGAAAGACTAACAAAAGGTTTTTAAAGTTGCAATAAAAATGTTACAATTATATTTGGTGTGAAATCGTTCCAAAATGTTTCAGTTTTGGCGCCCATATATTATTAATCTTATGTTTAGCCGTAATCATTAGGAGTTGTCTTCTAAAATTGATACTCATATCTTTTAAAACAATTATCTTATAAAAATACTTTTTACATTATCTTAATACTAGAAAAAATTACCTTCTCAATTAAAATAATTTTATTTCGCACAACTTTTCATTTAGCTTTAATAATATTTTTAAGTCAGTTTGTTACACTATCTAAAACAAAATTTTTATGGGATTCAAACTCTCTGTCAAAACATTCAAGCTTGCACTTTTGTTAATCATTCAATACGTAGTAGGATTTTCATTTCTGCTTTTATTTAATATTACACTTTGTTATTTGCTTGATTTGATTTGATTTAGTGGAGTTTGTTGTTTGCAATAAACGGCTTTAATCGTATTCCTGCGTTTTAGTCGTATCAAATTACAAAGTAAAATGTTTCTTTTTTAAAGAATTGCATTTATGTTAATAATTTTAATAATAATCTAGTCAAAAATCTATACGAACAAACTGGTCTCCAAAGACGGCTTGTAAAGTAAAAAGTGTTAACAATGCTATTAAACAAATACTGATATAAAATTAATATATAAAATCGCATAAATTATATATTTTTTTCTTGATTATTTGCGAAACTATAAGTAAAATTCAGATCACACTCCATCTATGGGGGAGCATAAAAATTATTTTCGTTATAATGAAGGTAAGCAAAATCAAAAGAAAAATAGGATGACGCAATGAGGTAATTAATTGATAAAAAAAAAATAATGTCCTTTTGCCAGTAAGAAGAGCTATTGCAATAAACAGCATTTTTAATTTTGTTTGCAAACTTCAAAGTTCAACACAAAGCAATGGAGCTTTTTATTTTGAATTTGATTCCAAGTGGTTGTCACATTTTCTGTGAAGTTATTATATAAGATATGCGAATTTTGATACTACATTCTAAATTCTGAATTCTATACAGTTACAAATTTAAACCAAGAAATCCGTTTTCGACATCACTATGAACCCCACTTACATCCGTGAAGATAAATTATTCAATAATTTAATACATATCTTAACATATTAAATGCTTCAATTTAAATCTTATCTTGAATATCTCGCATTTTCATGTTGCAATAAATTGATAAACTGTAATTGCCACTTGTCGGATATTGTGACCAAATAATCCAGAGAATTCATTCGAAAATGACAGTTTTGTAACCTAAACAATATTTGTTAGAATACTCAACATCTACTATTGCTAAAATGTTGAATTTTGTGATGCATAAATATGCTTCAATACAGTTTAATGTGAACTTCAGGCATTTCTTGAGATTAAATTTATCCATTTTTCTGCCATTAAAATAGCTACACGCCTTTTCTATAGAGTATTTATAATACATACTTTAATAAATTTAATATTTCGAACCTGAAACCTTAATTAGAATAGTTGTAAAGAAAATTGCTTCAAATATTACGTAATGATTACTAGGGGGCAAAAAGAACCAGCATGTGTTCTTTATCCAGTACAACAGATTATAACAAGCGGAAAAGCGTATTTAATCCCGAACGTGACCATGGAATTTCTTAAGAAAAACTGCAACGCGTGTGATCATATAAACAAAGTTTTACTTATATTTTTCGCTACCCACGGAACCATGAGTAAAAATTTTCTGCCTTGTCAAATCGAAATGCTTCTCTAGGGGAACGTAAAAATGGCACGAAGAATATCCCGTCCCTTACAGTTCTGATACTCGAAGACAAAAAAGAAAAAATATATATCTAGAAATATGATGAAGGAATAAGGCAATAAACGGATAAAAAAATATTTATGTTCCTTAAGGCAGTGGGGCGAACCACTGTTGCAAACGGTTTTCTTAAAGTCGTTTGCACCCTAAAAAAGTCTAACTTTAAATTATGGTCCCCGTTACTTGGAATATAATTACAAGTAACGGCTAGCCGTATTTTCAAGGGGAATAAATTTACCTTCTAACCCAGCGTGTTGCGCAATTTATTCATCAGTTTTTTTCCACTGCCTTCTTTTTGTAACGGTCGATTTTTCAGTATGTCCTTAATTGCTATTAGTCGAGTTAATTTGTAACTTATTGCTCCTGGACATTAATTTAATTTCCTCGCTTCAATAAAAACGCCCGAGTTTATTCTTCGGGAGTTTTTTATGCCGTTAAGATTAGAATTTTTAAGAGTAAAAGTTTATTGCATTTCTGGCCGTGTTTGAGAAAATTGTAGAAGACCAAACACCGACGACGATGTATGCTTGATTGAATTAATACATGTCTTTAGAATGACTTATGGCTTGTTAAAATGAAAGTCAATAAAAGAATATCGAAAAAAATATTTTTTAAAAAAAATTCTGTGTTGATTTATAACTTTTGCTAAACTCGAAATTAAATTAACTTAAGTGAACTTCTTCATTTATTTATTTAATCAGAATGTTAATTTTTTTCAATATTATTTATGATAAAAGGTAGATTGATATAACAAATGTTTTTTTTAAATTCTTTGGAATGCTGAATCTTTAAGGAAATATTTTTTTCATTTGTTGATCAATGTATTTTCATTAATTTCAATATTTTGTTCTTAAAACATTTTAAATTAATAAAAAGAATAACATCGTAATTGTAAGAAAAATTAAAATTTAAATAGAACTAATTATAAAAAATTGACTTCTTGTATTTCCCTTTTTATTTATTATTTTATGAAATAATTAACTTATGCACCCGTAATTTTAGTAAATTTAACTTAAATATAAATCGAATTTATATTTTTCAAAATCGAATGCTTTAAGCATTGTATTATTTCTTATTTACCTTCAGCGGTTTTTCGTCTTTTAAAACACCCTTTGTTGATTTCACCAGACATCCAATGTTCACAATGTATTGAAATCCTTAATTTTATGCAAAAAGCATAAAATTAAGGATTTCGATACATTGCGAAGACGATTCAAGCACGAGAAAATAAAGTCGAAATTAGAAATATTCGAAAAATATTGGCATGAAGCGAAACCAAGCAAGCACCCTAATTATAGCGTTAATATTATAAATACAATACCAATCAAAGAGCTTTAACTTCTTGCGCAGGAATATAAAAATTATTGCTAATGAGGATTTTATACAAATACTATGATTGAAAATCAAATTAAAAGAATAAATTCAATATTTTTATCACCGAACCAATGAAGAAGCAGAATTAGAAAGGCACAGCAATCCGGAATCAATTAATACTTGATATCTATTTGAGTTAAATGCTAAGGATAAGAATGAATTACTCTATAATATAAATAGTGTCAAATGTTTATCGCTTTTTTGAAAAGCACTTTCAGCTATGCAAGGAGTTAATTATGGTTTTCTCACAATTAGATACATTGCTCACTAAATTGGGAAACAAAGTTATAATCAGGGGAAGAATGAGGGACAGCGCTCCTAAAACGTCACTCCTTTCAGCTTCAACATTCTCACAAATCCGAATTTTGAGTGAAATCGCTATTACATTTTATATGCAATTCAAAATGAGCTCACAATAATTTATATTTAAATTTTTGCTTTTTAGTAGGATAAAGAAAATCTTTTTCACTCTTTTGGGAATTCCGGAGTAATTGAAATCACACAAGCTTTGGAACTGCAGTTATTTAGAAATACCAATTTTAAGCTACGTTTCTATGGTTTATGAAAGTATTCATTTGTAATATAAATGAATGTCCAATAATAAATTGAATTTCATAAATATCTTTTAAATATTTTTTATGCACTTCATACTTGAAGCATGAGTAGCATAAAACATAAAAACTTCATTTTTTGAATACGATGTAGAGTTAAAAAAGCTTTCTAATTATTTTGGGTTATGAAATAAAATATAACTTTTTAGTATTTAATGGAGAATCGAAGTATATCATGAAATAGATACTATATTTTTACAGGAAGTAACATATTGATAAAATACGAAGTCATATAGACGTGCTTTATAATTTTGTGGCCTTCTAATGGCTCCTTTCGCTCTAGTTTTTAAAATGGATGGCTCTGTTTTGATTGAATATCAACACAATTTTCAGAACATTTAGCATTTTACTTCGAGACTCCAGTTAAAAGGCAGAAAGAGCCATTCTTTTGAAACAATTTCGAAGGAATGCCCATCCTTGGCATTTGCTAAAAGACTCGCTAAGAGAAACGAACCTAAAAGTGCAATTAACGGCAAACTCTTCAAGAATGATCAAACTAACAGTTTTTTTAAAAATTTCTGCAGAATTTCTGCGATAAATGCTTCTTTCAAAATATGCAACCCAATCGCAATTCTCAGTAGAGTCGCATGCCGTCCACGAAATAAATAAACTCAAAGCCTAATAACTACTTATCATTAAATCTTTTCATTAGCTTGTGAGTTTTTTCAACTCTCGGAAGCTCTTTCCCTCCCACCTATCTATCGATTTCGTCTCGATTCTATTTTTATTATTTCTTTTCCCGTAAAAGGGGCAATTGGAAAGTGAATTTAAATGCACTAGATTCTGGCGATAGCTCTGGCATGGCGCCCGTATTTATAAAACTGCGCCAAAAGGAGTGCTTGGTTGTGTCTTATTTGCCCGAAGATAAGCAAGATTCATTAGACTTGGCCCATTTGTTACTATTTAGAATTCACGGCGTAAAAGACGCCGTTAATTGCCGTTTCTCTGTAGTTCTGTTCTAGTTGATTCAGAAGGAAAAATTTTCGTCGAAATTGCGAACGGAGACTAACTCATTTGAAGAACAAAGATTGAAATTTTAATCAAAGTGCTTTCATTCTTTTCAGACACGCTCAGACGCACGCTCCTGATAGGCCATTTATTTAGAATTTAATTTTGTCACACGCTTAAGCACTAATGATATTGATTATAATCATCTCATTAGCCATTTTCAGTTGCTACGGTAACGGATCATTAGGTTGCTCTTAATGTATTGAAATTACAGTAATTTTATTCGCTTTTGAGATCTTTGCAGCAATCCAATAATAGATTTTATTACCTGCTGTGACGTACCAATCAAAAATAACTGTCGCTCATACTATTCGAATTTTTTAGGCAATTACTTGCATTTCGCTATTGAGTTTTTTATAAATGTAAAATATTATTGTATTAAAAAATTATATTTCAATATATGCATTTCTTAAAATTTTCGTTTTATTAAATAAGTTCATGCAATATTGTAGCAGTTTAAATTGATAAGCTTGATAAATATCTATGTGAGAATTCGTCGAATTTTCTATTTAGAAAAAGCATTTGCCAAAATTTCCAAATAGGTTAAAGTTTGAAGATAATTGTTATTTATACGCAACACTATCACGTGTTATATCAGTGCTATAATAATAAGAAGCAAATATATTAACTAGCAAAATGCAATAAGAAATAGACATATTTCGCAACAAGACTTAAGCGTACAATAGGCATGTGTGGACGCATGTGAAAGTAGTTGGTTGCAGTATCCGCTCTGGGTATACAACCCAAACATTTGTCCAGAGAGTCGAATATTGAAATGTTAAATACGAATTAATCAGAATTTTTACATATTAGTTTTTATTTTCTACTAAAAACTTACAAATTATATTTATGCTGTTTATGTAAAAAAACATTTGCAGTCTTTAATTCGAAAGAAAATAATATAAAAGAGTGGCACGTTTATTTCCCTAACCAAGATTTACCTATGCATTATATACATCTAATGGAAAAAAGAAAAATCAAAGCAACAGTTTTGAGTGATTGAGATATTCCTAAAATATCAGAGATAAGGAAGACTGAAGGGTGATTCTCTTTTTTTTTTCCTCGTATACAATTCTAATCTTTAATTGAAGCGAATCTCGAACTTATAAGTGATCGATTTTGAAACCGGGACAGGCGAAATATTTTCGTGGCAGTTGGTTACAACATAGTCTTTTATTCCGACCTCCATTTCCTTTAAGAAGAAGATACTACAAATACTTGAAGGTTGTGGTTTATATTGCAATTGATTTCTTAAATAACAAAGGAAAATATTACTTCTTTTCTATATAAATTAAAATTTTAGAAGAATCGAATTGCATTGTAAATATTTCAAGCGTTCTGTTTTAAATGCATTTGCATTTTTTATTGACTCAATCCTTTGTTTCTATGAACCAAAAGTCTAAAATTCTCAAAAAACAGATGCTCAGTAAATAAAGAAAAAAGAAAAAGAAAATACTAAATGAAAACATTTTAAGTAAAGCAGAATTCCAAGAGAAGAGAAGAAAGAAAGAAAGAAAGAAAGAAAAAACATAAAATCTTCGATCACATCCAAAACCATTTATTTCTTTTTCAAAACATCAAAAGAACAGTCAGGACGATGCCATTTAGCGGAAGAAAAGCTTAAAGTAGATTTGTACAGCCAATTTCTTTCATACTTGTAAATTAAATCGTCTAATAAGAGGATAAAGATCATTTCTAGAGTTCCAAGAAATTTTTCAACGATATATCCTCATGTAATCTCCAATGAATCGCGCATCCGAAGTCTGTCCCACAAACCCTTTCCGCCCACCCCCTTTCCTCCAGACATTCTAAAACGTCAAACGGGATTCTAGAAAAAGGAAAGAGATAGAGAGAAACTGGCAGATTTGCTGCAAAGAAGGATTCTCCCCCCCCCCCCCAAGTCTCGAAGCAAACATATTTTTCTTCAGTTCTTTCCGTTCTCGTTTTCCGAAATAGAACGTCAAGAAACATTCATAGGTGGATTTGAAAAGACCTTTTTCGAGTTGAATAGACGATAACGAAGTTTTGAGTCCTTCGAACAACTCCAGTGATGAAAGAGAGCTTATAGAGAAGAGCCTTAATGAACATGTTTTATTCTGGCTTGAGAAACATTGCTAAATATTTCTTTTTCAACAACGTCGCTTTTAATAGAAAAGATTTGTTGTATATGGTTCTGTGTACATTCCGCCTTTTAGAATAAAAGCCATTCAAAGTGTGTGAGTGAAATGAATAATGCAGTGTGCAGAAATGTTTTCCGTCTGCTTGCTGAGCGTTATGTGATGAAATTTCATTTAAATACTTTATCAAGGGCATTGTTTTGGAGACTTGCCGCTTCTATTTTTTTTCCTCCAGGTCTGCAATTTATGGTGCTTCTGTGTGGCGGCAAAGCTTCGTGATTTTTCATGATCTTTTCGTAGGATGAACGCATAATGTTTTTTCAACTCGAAGCTGAATCGCTTCAAGCTTCAGTGTCAAAAATCAGGGATCGTAGGCAAGAGGAGATTGATGAGGTAATGAATTATTGATAGATGCGATTTTACTCAGCCACTTCTTCCTCAAATGAGTTCCCCGTTATTCTTACTATGAAAAAAAAAATTCCTTTTGATATAATATGAAGGAGGAATCACAGAATACTTCTTCCTTGAAAATAACAATATCATATGTTTGTAGATGTTCTTATGCTATTAAGTTCTTAGGTTTTTTGTTTTTATTTTTGCTAATCTGTTTTCTCGGCAAATTGATTCAAAATTGCTCCTAAGCAATTATCATTTAAATAATATGTGGATGTACTAATATTTCTTTTAAAAGAGGTTATAGCTGAGAAAAAGGAAGCTCGTATTTTTGACGTTACTGAATTAAAATCATCTTTTGATCGCACTAGATTAAAGTATATTGATTTCCCCAGAGCACTAAACCCAGATACTTACACGGGATATTACCAATACATAAAAAAATAAAAATATCGGAACAGTGATTCAAGAGAAAATATATTAGCTTTTAGTAGAGTATGTAATCTTGATGGGTAAGTGAATAGCACAAGTGCAATCACGTGTAAAGAAAATAAAATTTTAGCGGTACAGTGTCAGTGTCACCTTTGAGGAAAAAGTTGAAACAGCTAATATTTCAGATACAGATCATCATTTGTATTCGCTGTCCCGAATTTTCAAAAGATTTAAAATAATGCAGTGGTGTTTCGGGAAACAAAATTTAATCATAAATTAGAATTTATGGTTTTTAAATGAGAAAATCTGCTATCTATGTTTTTTCTTACTGCGAAATTTCAAATTAATTTATCCTGACAAAGATTTGTGAACTTGTGAATCTCAATGTCCCAATTATTTTTTATGCGAACCTTCATCTTGAAAGAATTATGAACTCATTACCTGTCCATCAACATCATAGAAAGATAATTATATAGCAGCGAATATATTTTAGGATGTTCGGAAAGTAATCACAGAAAAATAATTATATAGTAACGAATTTATATTAGGATGTACGGAAAGTAATTTCGTTTTTTTTATGAAAGTGAAATGCATATATTCTTATAGTGTATAAATATATTATTGAATTATATACTGTCCAATTATATTGAATTATGTCGGGTCCAATATCTTTTGCCATCTTTCTGGCAATTGCATGAATCCACGCTTATTTAATATGCTGACAAAAAACTGATCCAGGTGATTTTTGACATTTTCGTTTGAAGTAAAATTTTTAACGTCTAAAAAATTCTGTAAGGACAGGGACAAATGATATTCAGAAAGTGCCATATTTGCAGAAAAGGATGGGTCTGATAGGTGGTATACCCCAAAGGGTGGGTGGTATATCCCAAATCCAAGCTTTAAAAGTTTTTGGCGGTTTACCAAACTTGTATAAGGTCTCGCGTTATCTTGGTTGAACACTAAACTTTTTCTATTTATTGATTCTGGCCTTTTCTGTTTAAATGAATCACGCAATTTGACCAACTGATGACAGCAGACTTCAGAATTGATTGTTGCGATGTCCGGTAGAAGCTAAAAAAACTATTCCTTTGAAATCCCACCAAACATATAGCACCACACTTTTTTTCTAAATGAATATCGATTTTTCGAAATGCTTTGAAACGGTTCATTATTTTTACGACATGATCTCTTGCGTTAAACATTGTTGTTGCCAATCCATTTCTCCACGCTTTGATGATGCACTTCAAAAATGGATCATTTGAGAGGCAAATCAAAGATGGCACACATTTCTTTCCATAAAAACATGAGAAAACTATATGTCGAATTTTGAGATGAAACCTATGCGTTTAAAATTATCACAAGAAGGTCGAATTCGATACATTTAACTCTCAGGGATCTCGTTAGTCGGCGGTTTTCATCAACTAATGCTTTTATTGTGTCCATCAGCTTCAACTGGTCTTCCAGAATGGGATGCATCTTCAACATCAAAATTGCCGGATAGAAATTTTGAAATCCAGTTTTGGCACTGATGTTCTATCAATACATCTTTTCTATTCACACGGAATAGTTTTTTTTTTCTTGCTTGAACAACATTTTTATTTTTTTCAATAGTAAAAAAGTAAAATATGGCTAAAGCGCTGCTTTTCACTTTCCAAGTTTGAAACCGCACCAATCAAAAACTACTATGCAGAATGAATCGTACTTTTTCACAAGCACGTCTTGCTACATCAACATTCAAAATGTATGATGATTATGTGGCTTAAATGTGAAGTTGACTGTTAAAAAATACAATTAGATCCTGTGGTGCGAAAAAAAGAAATTACTTTTCGGACAATTTAATAATAATTCAGCCAAGCATCAAGTAAGACGCTTGCATAGGCTTTCATTTAATTGACGAATGCTCTGTGCCTGCTGGAAGATATAAGAATAAGATCCATGCCTGCCTTTTCAAAAATTCAGTTGTCCACATTTTTTTCATGGACAAAAACAACTATCTCCATGGGTAAACAACTATCTCATCGCGTTAAAAGAAAATGACGATATTTTTCTGATGGATCAGCTAGCCAGCTAAGGGGACCTGGAGCCCATTTACCAATCTGGATTGCACTAACAATAATTAAAAGGCACTGTTGGTTATTACTAAGATTAGTTTTAATGACATTAATATCATTTAACTCAGTTGCTCCGAAATTTGCAATAATTATTTTTCTCATAATTACGTTTTCAACAAAATTATATAGACAGTAACACTGCTTTCTGAATCTGGAGGAATCAAATGTTCGAGCGATGCTTCGGGAAAAAAGAAACAAGCAAATGAACCACTGCAATGGACACTCAGTTTTATCCTTCATGGTGCGCATAATACCGATTTTTTTTGTTTATTCGTCTCTGTGCCAGAAATATAAATAGCATTATTTTTTAAATATTTTATTTGAACTTAGTTTGTTCGCTTATGTTATTGGATTGACTAAATGCTAAATAGGCTGATAAATCAAGCTGATAAGGTCTTTTTTTTTTTTTTTATTCCTCAATAGAATTTGGATCCAGTTGTTTTCAGAAGATATTGCTATGTCTTTTTTTTATATCAAAGACGTGCCCTTTATTATTATGAATTAATTCAGATTCTATATTATAGTTTTAAAAAATTCTGCTTGCAATTCTAAAAAAGTAAAATACAAATTTCCAACAAAATAGTAAAGCATGGAATTTATAAAAATGGGCACGCGGTTTTTAAATATAAATGCTCTGTCGTGAGGCAACTGAGAGGAAGTACTTAGACATAAATAGAAAACGAAATCTATAGCCTATATGATCTTAAAGTGGAAATAAATTTTAGTACTTTCTGTTTTGGTTTGGAATATGATTATTTTTTTCTTCATAATTTTACATACTTTTTTAAAGATTGAAAATATAATTCTTTTAAAATATTTTTCCGCTCTACCAAGTAAAGACGCGACTTTTAAGATTTATAAGAATTCGATACACGAAAAAATACCTTTCTCGCTACACCACAGTGTTTAATTTTAATAAACAATACCTTATTTTAAGCCCTCTTTTTTCGTTCTAAATTCTGTATGTTCCTGCGCTGTTGATTCTGAAGGACGATCAAATGTGTATAACCATTGTTATTTTCTTTTCTTAACATTTAACTGTACCGTACGAGTTTGGTTCGTGCACTGAATTATCGTAGTTTTAAACTTAATTAAGTCATTCATAGACTTTATTACTCAGTATAAAAAGGACCGATACTTCAAGTGTATTATAGGAATTAAATCGAAACATCTAACAGAAAGCATTTCGGAACAAAAATTTGAACTTATTAGACAAAAAAATCATCAGAAATATGAGATTAATTATTGTATCAACTGATATACATATTTTTTATGACAACGTTCCATGTAATATAGTAAATAACTAACTAGAAGTAAAAGTTATTTTATGTTTGAACACCACACTTCATTCATATTTTTTTATGAAATAGTCCATAAATTTTTCCATAATTTTTCTTTAACACATTCCCTATGATCAGCAAAAATATCATTTCATTTCAGAAAGAAAATTATTAAAAAAGTAGTTCCGTATTTGACAAGGAAGTATATGGAAGATAAAATAACATCGTCTCAAAATTTGCATTTTATATTAATAATATGTATGAATTTTTTTTAGAACTGTTAAACAAAGCTAGACTGATATTCATTCTCTTTGTTTGGAAAAAATTTTCTTTTTGAAAATTTCTCCCTGTACCTAAAGGAAAGATAAAAGAGAAAAGATAAATTATACACAATACATAGGCATCCGGAATCGTTACAAAATATCTCATGTTCGGAAAAAGTAAGTCATTCACGTTTGGCGAAATGTCAGAGTAAATAAAGACAAGTATCCGGTTTTAAGGAGAAAGAGAGGGGTTCTTTCATCTGACACTCCTTTTTCCCTTCCTTCACGGAGAATTGTTAAATAAACTTTCATTTCGGACAACGGACGAGGTCTAAAAGCTCCCTTGAGAAGCAGTAACGAGCTAAAATGAAGCAGTCTTGATTCATCGATTCAGTCTTAGTGCCTGTTTCATTAAGGAATCAAGAAATTAACTTTTGTTAAAGACAAATCTCATTATTCTACTCGATTTTCTTATGTTTTGTGTTGAAGAATTGCACTTCCAGTTTTTTTTTATTTAGAACACATGTAAAACCAGGACACCTACAGCATTATATAAAAAAAGTTTGTGATCTCATAAATAATTGAAACGTTTCGTTTATGAATGATAAAATTCTGCCAAACTAAATAAAGATTTAACACGCTATGTAAAATGATATGTAATTTTCTGTTTGAATTATCGAACAAATTTAATTCCCCTCCCCTTTTCTCTTTTATTTTCTTTCATGAGTAGTTTATGATATATATATTTATCATTATAATTCTTTTATACAATGCCTTGAATACTATATGATTTTGTTGTAATTTACTGCGTTATTTCGTAGCTACATTCTTTCCTGTTATATTTTATTACCTTTTTTTAATGTCATTCCTTTATAACACAGGAATTTATGATTAGGAGAGAGAATACTGGGAACAAATTTAAGAACCTTCACAACTATAAAGGCTTAACTTCAGCATATATTTTAGGCAGAAGTATTAGTTTATTGCATATTAATAATATAATACGAGAATATAAATAGTTCTGATATTATTCTGGAACTGCTAGCGTTCAAAATTTGCAAGAACATGTCTAATCCACATTTATTTATAATAGAGTAAAATGTAAATACAAAGATAAAAACTGTTCTGAAGAAGCAAGTATATAATGATCGTTTTTATCTTTTTTATACAATGAAAAAAAAACTAAAGCAAAATTACTCTTTATCATATTCTTTTAAATATAGGGTTTCAGAAATTTCAGAAAATTTTTATCAATCGTAGTTCCAAGAGAAGTATTTCTCAGAAACTGACATAATGAATGAAAACGTTTCAGAGGGAAAGTTAATTTTATCAATTTAATTAATTAAATTTGTGCATTCAAAATAGAAATTAGCACATTTCAAGATCTTTCTATAATTTAAATAATTAATGTTCTCCGGGCATTAAATTTGTTCTCCAGCATAAAGTGACAAAAATGTTTTAAAAAATCATGTTGATGTTTTTAAAGAGTTAAAAAGTTTGTCACCACAATATCACATGACACACATAGCGTCCATTTCATCCAGCATGTTACAGTCTACTTTCTTAATTTATTTTTCAAAAACCCAATTGAATGCTTTCAGAAATGCCTAGTTAATTAGAAGCAAATCTATATTTATATAAGGCTCAATGTGTGTGTGTGTGTGTGTATGTATGTATGTATGTGTGTGTGTGTGTGTGTGTGTGTGTGTATGTGTGTGTGTGTGTGTATGTATGTATGTGTGTGTGTGTGTGTTTTGGCGCTCTACAGGCCAGGCCATTTGACCTACAGCTACCAAATTTGGCACATGCATACCTTGGAGGTCGGGAATCTGCACCTGGGGTCCCTTTTGTTGAATTTTCAACTAGAATTTTAATTATTAATTAAAAACTAAATTTCCCGTCCAAAAAAATCTTTTCATTTCCCCACCGCCAAATGAGTAAGGCTACGTTTTTTTTCACACGCTAATAAGGCTAGGCTTAATATTTTTCGGTCGATTATTTCAAACGACTCTGTTTATTTTCTTAATGTTTGATGCATTTAAAATTAAACATTGCTAATTACCCGATCTTTTGCATTCATTCGTTTTATTTTAATTCACTTTTGAATTAAAATAAAACAGAATAAAGGAAATTAAAAATTTCTAATCTGCATAGCGTTAAAAATTAACGCATTTGCGTTAGCGTAACTGGCGATGAAAATCCACGCATACGCATTGTGTTCTGATTGTTGACAATTATTATCAACGAATGTGGGCTTGATTTAAATTATTTTTAGGTTAGTTGTATGCTTTTGTAATTAAATTGTATTTATGTTAGTTATATATTTTTTGTACATGCTTATAGTTTTAAGTATATCGTTTTTTTAAGTAGTTATTTTAAACTTGTTTCCAACCGATTATTTTAAACGATTCGTGTTATTTTCTTAGTGTTTGATGCGTTTAAAATTAAACAATGTTAATTAATCGATCTGCTCATGATGAATCTGAGAAAATTTTGTTGACAAATTCTTGAGATATTACATAAATTAAGAAATATATTCTTTAGTGCCCATAAAGTTTAAACGCTCAGTGACTCTGTTGTATTTTAATCATTATAAAAAAATGTTTTGTTTCAATAAAAAATATTATTATATTAATTGCAGATTAATCCTTTCCACTTTAATTTAAGGCATAAATTCTACGGGATCTAACAGAAAATTAGAGCAATACATATTACATTACACTGAAGGCCTTAATTATATAATGAGTGAATTATATGACTATCAAAATTCGAAGTTTTGAAATATTTTGATGAAGAAGCTATTAAAGTAGGAATTGCATAAAATATTTAATTATTAACCTTTAAACGAACATTAAGATTGGCAAACCGGCTGATCGCCAAAGGCAGCTAGTTTCAAATAATGGCTTTTAAGATATAAACTAAGAGTTCAAATGGGTTACTCTTTATGAGAATAAATCAATTTAGAGGCCAAACTCAAATAAAAGTTAAAAAAAAAATCTAATAAGGCTTTAGAATAAAAGGAGAAAAGGAATTCTAATATTAAATTACTAACTTAATTTAAATTCTATAGTTGTTAATTTAATGTAATAATAATCCTTGAAATCGCACTCATTAAAGAAATTCTGTAGAATTTATGAGCATATCCATATCGATTATCCATGTCTTGTTAATTAAATACCTCATCATACCTTTCAATATCATCATCATTATGACAACAATATAATCATCAACTGATAACAGAGATTTCGCAAATGGCAAAAAATTTCTATACCAAAACATACGTTAGAAATGCTAAAGGTAGAAGAATCACTTTCAAGTTCTCCACAAACGCGATTCGCAGCAGCATTGCTGAAGATTTGTGTTTTTCATTCGAGATCTCCAGGGAAGCATTTATTTTTGACGTATGTGCCCATCGCATTTATAAATCAGAAGTCACGATTGCTCTTTATCTGGCGTGGTTGCACACCATTAATATAACGAGGGACGATTGATGTATCACGTCAAACTGTGATAACATCGCAAAAGTACGGTTAGTGCAAAACAGAAAGCCATTAACAATAACATCTGCAAAACTAGCACTTAGAAATATATAATAATAAATGGCGATGTGAAGACATTTATAATGCTGGAAATATTGCGATGTGAATTATTGCACCGTATTCGCTTTTCGCAATCTCTCCAGCTTTGCAAATTCTAGAATTTCCTGAAAATCAAAAAAAAAAAAAAAAAAAAAAGACTGAAACAAATATTATTCTCATTGTTGCATCAGCAATTGCGCCAGTAGCGAGTGTTAAATAAAAAGTCAAGATGCTCTTTTATTTTACTGTATCAGTAGAGAAAAAATATTCATTAACGTGGATGTGGTATTAGTAGAATTTTTCCCTTGGCACCAAGCTGTGCTATTAAACAATTAGGATGTGTTGTTCGACACTTCAAAATGGCGATACTTTAGTATTATAATCTAACTAATTGATAGTACATGGATGTTATAACTTGCTTAAATGTCTGAACATGCATTTTGACTCGTCAGATATAGAATTTATGACAAGGTGCGTCATAAATTCGAGTAAATAACAAAAATTCTTAATAAAAGAAAAGTAATGCTCACTAAATTTTTCGGTTTGCACGAATATGATCAGGGGAGCATTAGATTTTCTTTTCATATAATAAATTATTCTAACAGTCACAAAAACAGGACGTTTTATACGTCAAAAATACGCCTCTGATATGCAGACATCATTCATTTACTTGATTTGCATGAAACGTCTTAAGTAAATCAGACTAGCAATGAAAGACTTGGTTTAAAAGAGATTCATCATTAGATTGTTATCTGTAGAAGATAGAACATTGATTTTTAATCTTTTCTACGCAAATTATGAATTATCAACGGCATTGCGAAAGTTTCACACAGACTGTATACTTTGAAAAGCTCTATTTCAATGAATGAAATAATGAATTTAATCAAACATTTTGTGGAAATTGATGATTGAAGGATCTTCAACGAAATAAGACACTGTTTTTTTAATATGGACTACGTCCATGTTGTAAAAGGTATCAAGAAAGAAATAGAAGCGAGATATTAAAGGGGAATACCAGAGCTGGTAAATCTGGAAGAATAATATAGATTTCAGAATCATTGATATGATATATTCAGCAACGAATCTTGAATCTGAATTATTATAATACACAGTTTATCCCTAGTTATTACCGGCAGATAAATATGAAAGGATACACTTAACTACATGGGCGCTGACACAAATGTTACTTGACTTGACACAATTGCAATAGTTGCTGGAGGTCATGCGAGCGGATGAAACCCATTTTTCATTGTATGGTGACATATATACACAAAACAATCGTATCTGTACAGTGTCGAAACCTCGTGAGTACCCCAACAAGCCATTGCATTCTGCTCACGTGAATATTTCACGTGGCTTCATCGCAATTTCCCACCTGGGATCTTTCTCTTTTGAAAACAGTTGTCCTCTCTACAAAGCCAGAAAACCTGTGCAGTCATTGTAGAATGTTATGCTATGCTTTTATGTGATGACATTGTACCTGCATTGCACCAAAGACATCTGTTACCTGTTGTTACATCTATATAGCATGATTCCTCACCTCACCTTTAGCGTGAAGTTGAGATATTCCTGATGGACAATTTCATTGAAGAGCGAATGAGAAGTCGAAATTGTAAGTTTAAATGGCTCTCACGATCACTAACTTGATATCGACAAGTTTTTGATTGCAAGTAAAAATCTCAAGTACACTGCACTGAGTACCCCCCCCCCCCCAGTGTTATTTTGGATGCAACGGAAAAAATACTATTCAATGAAATGTCAACGGTATCGATGCCGATGTTAAATTTAACTATAATAGGTGTAGTGATGTTTCTTCCTTGTTTAAACCTTTGCGGTGGTGGTCATGTTGGATGTTTTTTTTTAATTTTAAAATAAATATACTGTGTCATGTTACTGTCAGCTCCTTCATTATCTGTTTTTGTTCGCCTGATTTGCATAAAACGTGCATATTTGCATAAAACGTTCCTGATTTGCATAAAAACAATGAAATACTGTTGATTTAGTCTCAAAAGTAAAATATAATAAGCTTACAGAGCTTCATTGAAGAGCGCTTAGTTTATAAATGTACATTAAATATTTTGCCTTTGAATTATATATCATATGTATATTAAATATTTTGCCTTTAAATTATATATCATAACTTCACGTGTAATATAGCATTTTAACTACTGTTCGTAACGGAATTGTCTAGCGTAAGGGCAACCTTGACACATGTAAGTAAGCACACATATATATTCTTTACATTGGTTTTTAAATTTTGAAGTTTGAATTCCTAATTATGTAATATTCAAATGTTAATGATAGATAATAATTAATATTTCTGAAATAAGTTTAATATTTATACATAGAAAAGTTGAAATATCTCATGCTAAGATTCTTTCTAAGATTTTTTTTAAATTATCCTCTTTCTTTCCATTTAGTTTTTTTTTAAAATTGTTTTAAATAATGTTTACACGTTATTAAAAGCAACCATGTTTTAGTTTTAATTTTTGTACGAAAAAAATCGAGCATTTGATACACATATAATTAATCCATGAAAGAAAAGTAATTAGTTACATATAAACATAATTACATTTTTAAAAATCTCATCCACAATATAAAACTTTTCCTTCTACACCTATGACAGTATTTTTTTTCCCTCTTGGAATTTATTTCCCCATCAGCTTTTATTTTTTGACACTTTATAAATCTCAATTTTTTATGCGACACCCATTAAAGGCCTTTGAAAAACACTGTTTACAGTGCTGAACTCATTATAAACTTTGAATGGTGAACATATACATTTATTAACTCATTATCATAGAAATACCCATTTTCATTAAGGTGGCATTACCTAATCAATACATGCATGTATAAAAGATTATTTTAAGTTGAGACCCATGAAATATTCAGAGCATCGTTATATTCATTGACATCTGCAATTACCTGCGGATTTTTTTCCAAACCAATAAAGCATTCATGAATTTTATAAACATGAGCTGAATCTTAAGTGCACATTCTTGCTTTTGAAATCGATATAAAAGAAACAATAAATAGTCTGCACCAAATAAAATGCATTGAAGTAATTTTAAAATTTAGACCTGTTGCTCTAATAAAGTTTTGAATCTTTTAATGGTTGTTTTTTAAGTATACAAAAAGCATATATAAAAACTCGGAAAACTTTGAAATTTTTATAGCTTTGTTCATAAAATAGAAGCTTAAAGCTAATATTCTCTTATTTCAATAGCCGATTCTTTGCTAAAGAATTGTCAATACGCATGAGTTATGCTGATTTTTATATTAATGGCTTGATGTTTAAGATCATGAAATCTTCTTACTTATAACATATCTTGTTTGGGACTTTAATATTATTCTATTCTAGAAATAAAAATAATTGAACAAAACAATTGCTCGATTCCAAATGGTTATATTGTTTTTGTAAACTATGACGGGAAGAATAAATTTAACACAACGCAAAAGGAAGGGGTTTCTTTTTTCTCGTATCTGATGATTTTTCTTACTAACAGTCTTTATCGTGCATCCGTGCATTCCACTATCATCTCTATTTATGTCGCTTCTCTTCAGTTATTTTTAACGCTGCACGCAAAGAAGACGATGCGACAAAAAATCAATAACACAAAGAAACAAAATGAAATCTTAAAAGGTTTAGAAAATGCATTCGGTATCAACGCCTAAGAAGCGGTAGCGATAATACTTCGCTCTTTTCACCATGGAATGGGCTAATTCGAAATAATATTTAGATCAAATCACGTGGAGAAATTATTATATACTCATACAATGTTGCAATTCCTTCAATATTACTTTCAAACATTTTTTCCTATCGTTATTTGCAAAATATCTAAGCTTATTTGTATTTGATGCAATTGTTTTGAATCACTCCGTACTCCCACGCAAATTTTGCTTTTCAAATTGATTTCTATTTTCACTTAATATTAAATTAAAATAAAACATATTCATCAACTCGTGCGTATATCATGTATGTAAATGTTCATGATTCGCGGGTTCAAATCAATATTTAATCGTCAAATACCTTAACATTGATTGAATCTTAAATCTTCTCTCTCGTAATTCGTTACATGCTTTATTTTTATAATTAAATTGCTGCAAAGTGTTTTGGTATATCTTTATGTCATTATTTTGACCCAAAGTAGTCTTTAAAATGCATTCAAAACAAAAGAATAAAAAATAGCAACAATACGATTTCAAAACGCAAATCATTTCTGAAAAAAGCCATTAATGACAATTCGTTTGATATATTAGATACAAGTTTGCCTCAGAAGATCGATGTTATTTTCGAATGCGCATTTATTATCCATAACTGTATAGGCGATGAAGATGGCTCCAATCCTACTTGATTTAACAAATCTAGCGAAGTGAAAGCTTTGGAAAAAGACGAAAAATTGTATATACTCATGTTCATTTGAGGTACCTTAGAACTTGAGCTAGAAATTTTACATACCAGATCCAAAATAAAGATGTAGATTTTTTCAACCGGAGAGTTTCAGGAGTAACGGGTCCTACGTTTGTGTGAAGATGTGAAATCTGGAGAACCTCCTTCATCATCTTGACCTCAGTGACTATAAGATCGATTGCAAAAACATCCATTGACAGTCTTACAAGATCGTAAATATCATCTTTGGAAATTGGCATCGAAGCGCGTCCTCGTTTTTCGTTAAAGGATGTTGGATGCGATGCATACCGGCAGTGAATGAACCGCATCATCTTGATTATGTAAACACCAAGTGTTGTAGCTATGCTTTTGTCAGGAATTTCGCAATTCATACTCAGTGCAGTAAGTATAGGGTCGTGTCATCACAGTCTGTCACATATGCAATCACATAAGTCATAATTGAACATCTCCTGCTGTGAACGTAACAGCGTCATTTGGTATATTAATTGTGAAAATAATAGGGATTATAATAGTTATGGAAATAGCGGGTATTATATTAGTTATGTAAATAATATATATTATATTAGTTATATAAATAACAGATTAATATGACACGATGGTGGGAAGCGTTTTGTTGGTGCTCTAAAACATTTTTTTATGCATTTATATACATTGAGTGGATATGAGTGTGATGAAATCTATTTTCCTTCAGTCGCCTTTGTTCTAGGGCAGAATGCAATTACAATGTACATTATGTTATTCTTCTTGTATTTGGAAAGACAGTCAGCTTCCAAATAATGAGAGATGCATTTTCTTAAATTTGCGTTGTGATAATCTTTGAGCACACATAACTCGTTACCTAAGAAGTAAGTCACACTCAACTGCAGAAACACTCATATGTTTGTTTGTTTTTTCTGTAATTGAAAATCACTTTTAAGCAACAAAAACGGAAACTTAAAAGTTATTCAATTCTGTGTTTTGTTTATTTTGTCTCGACATTTATGCTGTATCGACGTCTAGCAATCTCTTTAAACAACGCAGTGCAATGTCTTTTCTTTTATTGCAGTGAGAAAAATAAATATTGTTACGAAATTTTCTGCCGGGGTTCGTTTGGATAGTGGAAGTGGTATGGTGTGTAGAACGTTCAATCAGCAGGCGGTAGTAGAAAATAAAACTACGACGTTTATTTACACGAAGACACACAGGACAGCACAAAAACGACAACTATACACAGCACAGAAGACGATTATCTTCACCCGAGACGTGTAGCATACAACAGCACACACAGCAGCATACAACCAGAATCTACTGCAGACAGTAGCGCACAGCTCAGTTCAGCACGAGCTTGACTCAGTTGCTTCCGACTACTCCGTCTTCTAATTCTCCTACTCTAACTCGGATTACTGACTTGACTTCTCTGGCAGCTGCAGCCCCTTTTATAGGTCTCAGGAGGCGGGGCTAGAAGCCTCTCAACCAATCAGGAACGTTCGAGGCGTATCTCGGTTCCTACTGGACGGATCGGGAAAATTCTCGAAGTTTCGGGTATAATCTATTTTGGCGCCAAAGTCGCCAAATTCGTCGCCAAGTCGCCAAATGGTCGCCAAGTTTGTCGCCAAGGTCTGGGACCCCCGACATGACGCCCAGACATGACTCTGTCCCATAGAGATGACTGTAAAACATTCTTTCCAATGATGGAAAGAACTATGCTGGAAAGCAGCATTACGGATTCGTAACAATATTTTGCATCATGTACAACACATAAGTAGCTATCTAGTGAACGATACTTACTAATAAAATATTCTAAATGAAGTCCACATACAATTAAAGAGTTAAGAATGCAATTGAATGGTTGCAAGAGGTGTGTGTGTGTACATTTATTTTATTTTAAGTCTAGAGTGTAATACTGTGTTGAATGATAAGAGTTAATTTAAATTAAGAGTTTATACTGTGTTGAATGCAGCATAAACTCTTGTCTAACAAATGTTGAAATGCTGTCTCGATTTTTCTTTGGTTGCTAACTACTATTTAACATAATAATGTCATAAAATATTTGAAAATAAAATTCACTTAAAATAAATCTTATGAAATATTGGAAGGATGAAATGAAATGGAGCATTTTCATATAAAACTATAAAAATAACCCAAAGCAATTGTTTTATTTTAAACAATCTTTATATGATCTCTTATTAGAATAGATATGTTAGCTATAAAAGTAAAAATTCATTTGTGAAAATAGATTTCATTTTGAGACAAGTTTGAGACTAAATTTAGTGAATATTCTTCCATATTTAATAAGCAACACAAAATTACCGCATCCATAGAAATGTTATCAATGTGAAAGTTAGATGTATTCATAAAAATTCTTTTTACTCTATACAAGTACATTAATTTCAACATATTCTTTTAATAATAAATTTATTAAATATTTGTTAAAAGGTAACACATTTCTAACACAGTCAATGAAACGATTAAAATCTGAATTCGATTCGATGAATAACATTAAAACTACTACTCACACTCTATATGCACAGTATATTAATGGAAAATCAAAGCTTTAAAGTCTAGTCTCTTCGAAGAATGTAAAGTTTAGCAAATTCTAATTCAAATGCAAGAATAACAGTAAATTACCATATTCATACTATTTATAGTACAGGATCTTAATAATATGCCTTTGAATCAGATTTCCAGAGCTAATTTTAAAAAGGCTGTATAGTTTCTGTTCAAATTCAACAGTCATTTGAAGATTTCTGGAAACTCAATTTTCTGCAATCCTTAATACCCTGTAGAAAAGATGGGCTTTAAAGTTTGAAGAACTATTCGAGTCCAACCAATATATTTGATCTCTTATGAAATATTTTACAAGGATTCTTTTGTCATTTTTGAAGCGGAAGAAGACAGCCCTTTCTGAAGAATAGAAGTGGGGATACTGACTTTTCTCTTTATTAATAACAAATAAAATTTTGTTATCAATAAAAATTTCATATCACTTTTTATCAAATATATATATATATATATATAGATTAATATATATATATATATATATTACTCCAAAATTTTACTTGTATGACAAGAAGGCTTTTTATTAAAAAAAAAATCATTAAATGTAAACGGCTGTAATAATAGCAATTTTCGAAAGATAAAATCTAAACATTTTTAAGGGGGAAATAATTGAATTTGTCATTAATAATAACTTTATCAATTATATTACTCAAAATAATCATACGTAAAAAAGAATTATGAAATTATATTTACAAATTTACAAAAAGTACGTAATTTCACAATAAGGTTTGCATATGGCTGTCATTGAGGAATTCTTAAAATACAGAATTCGGTCAATTTAATCGATGTTAAAAATGTCACTTATTACCATCAATGATAAATTAAAAATTTTCGTTTTTTCGTTTCTTATTGTCCGTTTTCAGCTACCAGTTGTTTCCCTACCAGATTTATAATATCAATTTAATAAAGCCAACCCATTTTGAAGAACTCCGCTTAAAAGACTAAATGAAAGTACTATTTTAAATTGCACTTGCACAATAAATATAAAGTGCCCTGAAATGTTAATAAAACACACGATATGGCGCCCTCGAGTATATTTTGCCGTAAATTTGTCGAAATCAGTGCAATTGTTGAGATTGGAATCCACATTAAAACTTTATTTTGCAATATATCTTAAAATAGAAGGAGAGCGATAGGACAGGACACTATCGATTCTGAAGTTAAACATCATCAACTTTCATTTGAGCAAAATCAGTGCAATTATTATTGCTGGAGTATCCTTAGTAGTTTTTCTCCTCATAAATACTGTAAAATGAAATATTGTTTTTGAGAACTTTTTTGTAAATGTATGATGATACAACAATTTTTGTCATTTCTAGGGATCATGAGTTTTCACGTGAAATAAAAATTGGCAAATTTGAACGCGTTTAGGATTGAGGGATTGATTTCGCTATTTTCCTATTATTTAATTATAAAATTATGATAAGTTTTTGAACATTTTTAAGGGGGAAAACTCAGATTAAAATGTTTCCTCTTTAAATACAAAATTTCAAACATATTATTAATTTTTGTAAATATAAATTATTTATTAGGAAATGTTTTTTTTTTTCGATAAATTCTGAATTCTTTTCTGCAGATTTTAGTTAGATTTCTGCAAGATGCTTGCCTGTTCAAGTTATCTGAAAACTATCAACAGCGGAATAAAATTTACAAAATAAATTCGTTCAATATATTTATGCAAACTGGCGCTAAGTGAAGAAAAAGAGAAACAGAACTTGAAAAATGAAATTGCTGTTGCAAATGATTGAAATGATGAAATAAAAATGTCGGAATCCACGTCTGCTTTGTTTACAAAAAGAGAACGATTGTAAATTATGTTTAGCTTGAAGTTGCTCGGACCTCCACCGAGAACTTTAGCTTTGCGAATGGAGCGGAAATGAAATTAGCATATTTGTTCTTAAAGAACAACGATGTCGAAAACGGCTGAGAAATCCTATAAACTTTTGGAATGCTCGAGGAATATAAATGGTATAGTGTTAAAAATAGATATCTAAGTCGATCTTGAAATTTATTGTACTTCCTTTCGCAGAATTTCACTCTACAACTTGCCTAGTGTTTGTTTTATTTAAAACTACTCTTCAATGATGCTCGAAGAAACTTAAAAAGTTGATCGCTGATGCATCATCATGGTCATGAAATGAAAGATGCCGATAATAATGCATCAAAATATTTAAATAAAGATAAAAAATAGTGGTGAAGTAACAAATAACCAAAACATCAGATATTCAGATAAATTTAATATGGAATCTAGATATCCTTCTCGTAGTATAGATATTTTAAAAATCTAATAAATGTTTAAATAAAAACAAATACAGACTATTGAGGCCGCCTATCTTCCATAAATACGAAATCGGAGATTGGGAGATTAGATTGTTGGACCTTCGGATATTTTTAATTTTGAATGAATTTGATATGAAACAGCTGATTTTTCTTTTCACTCCCGAAAAAAAACCCAAAGTAACTAATATAGTAAAAATTATATTTATAGTAGCCTAATTTCAAAAAACATAATTAAAAATCGATTCCCTATTAATATCAATAAATCATTTATTAAAAAAAAGAAAACTATATTGGGTAGCATTTAAATATTGACTAATATTACAGTATTATGAGTTTCCCTGACTCTTGCATATCTGGATTTCCCTGCATTTTATTTGTAGATCGAATATTCCCCGATAATGATTGCAGTAAGATAAATAAAATGCGCAAACTAAGAAGGCCTGTAGTTTTTTCTGGTTCTTGGGAACAACACTATTATTTAAAAGCTTCAAAAAATTTCTTGTTTTGTTTTGTTTCTTACTATAGTCACTGTTAACGTTGGTCGACCGAGCACAGCTGCAAAACCTACATGCTTTTTCAGAAACCCTTTACTCAGCTTTAGTCAGAAAAATACCTTTTTCAACAATAAATGTTTAATTTTCTATCCAATAAAAATGAAATTTTATTAGTTTTATAATGATTTTTTTCTTAAAAGTTATGCAACAGTTTGTATTGCATTTGGAGAGTCATTGCTTGCTTTTAATTACCCAACGCGTGAGAAAATTTTAAGAATAAATTCCGCAATAAACTTGTTTAGCTCATCTAGAAGTAAGAATTATCATCTAATTACTACATTGGATTTGTATAACTACTTTTAATTCAATACTTTTAAAAATATCTTATTAATTATTAAACATAACGGAAAAGAAGCAAAGATTTTCGTTGAAAGATCAGTTAGGAAAGAATTTTTAATCCAAACCATTTTCTTCGCTTTAAAATACTCTTATGAGAAGGAAAAAAATCTGTAATTTAATTTCTGTTTATAATTGTGTTCATGTCTTTAAAGAAAAACACTTCATTCATGAGATATCATAGTAAAGAAAACAATTTACTACATAACAAATATCATTATGGGAAAATACTAAATAAAAAAACCTAAATATAATTTACAAAAGATATTATAATTTAAATTTTTGCTTCCTAAAAATATTTCTAAGAATATTTTTGATTTAAAAATGTGTTATCTCCTAATGGGCTAATAAATTAGTTTACTATATAAAAACATTTATAAATCGTTTATTAAAAATAAAACTTATTTTTTAATTGCACTTTTTTAAAAAAATTTATTTTATTCTATAACTCTTTTGCATTCATTTATTTGCAAATAAACAAAAAATATAATTTTCTCGCCAATTCGCTAAAACAGCAAAACTGTTAACAATACCATGGTAAACCTGTCATTATTTTTACGACTGTAACGCATCGGTGTTGCCATTTATTTGTCTTTAGGTTTACAGAAAAAAAATGTATCAATATGACCATTCCATTCGCTTTCTCTATGAGGACTAATTGTTCAGATATCTACTCCCATTTCCGAGTCATTATGGTAAATAAAAAAAAGTAATATAATTTGAAAATGTTCAGATAAAAATAAATTTTTTTTTACTTTATTTTTTACCTTCTTTGCTTACATTAAAAATATCCATCATTAAAAAAGTAAAGAATTTCAGATCGTATAACTGAGACGGTTTCAAGCATATATTTAAAAATGAAACTTATTTTCGCCCACATTTAAACACATATTTCATGGCATAACTTTTACACATGCCTCTGAAACCGAATTTTCAACGTCGGACCTCCAATAATATCGCCAATTCCCAGAACTACAAAACTGTCACTAGCATTGCGACATGCCTGCCATTTACTTTCACAGTAAGAACCTCTAACATACAGGTGTTTTCAACCCCTCGTCTCTAATTCTTCCCACAAAAAATATTGATATGCCCTTCCCATCGGTCCTGCCCTGTTCTGATTTCCACTCCATTTCCCGAATCATCACGGTAGAAAGTGAAAGAGGGGTCCGAGAAGTGAAAGGCGAAGATTTCTTCCTACAGAAAGAGGGGGTGGGAGGAATAATGGGCGGTGTGCGTGAAAGTGTTGACGTCTGGTTTTTGAAATAAGGTTTGGGGATGCTTAGAGAATACGTGCCAGGAATGAGTATGGCGAGATATAAGACACTGAAGGAGGCGAGCTGGGAGCAGGCTGGGTCGTAACTGTATCCCTCTGCGCGTAAAGAGGTTTTCTGAAGA
>JAPMOR010054845.1:664412-696874 GCA_026543865.1 Argiope aurantia | reverse complement strand
CGGATTCTTTTTTATATTTTGTTATATTTTTTTATTTGGTTTATTTGTTTTTCCTATTAACTTGATTTTTATACTGTTGTATCAGTTCATCTGTGTTTTAGAAGTAGCTGCATTTGCGCTCTCTAAATACTATGAGGATTTTTCCTGTTCCATTTTTGGTTTTAGTTTGAATAGGAAATAATTTTTAGTTGCGATTTTGAAACTGTTTTGTTTTCGTTTCATTTTAGTTTCGTTTTCAAACTATTTCTTACTTTAGATTGGTTATATACATATATAACACGCTTTTTACTTCAAACGGAGGTTTATCTATAAAAATTTTTTATGTTAATGATTTGCAACATTTCATTTGGATAGTATGGGCTAATGTATTAAAAACCATTAGCTCTTCTTTTTTTTTTAAGGATATTCAATTTTTTTCGAACATACAAATTTCATGCATTTAATTTTCATACAAATTTTATGCATTTAATTTTCATACAAATTTTATGCATTTAATTTTACAACTCAGAATTTCAAGGATATATTTTACTTTTCATGTTTTTTTTAAATGTCTTTACTATTGCAAAAATGCAAAAAAAAAAAAAAAAAAAAATGACCATCTGATTTTTTTCCCCTTTGAGTTGTGAACATACAGCGATACGATTGAGTTGTATCTTCAGGGCGTGTTGTTTGTAGTTGTGAGAAGGCTGTTTCAGTTCGTTAAACTTGTCAATAGAATTCTTGTTGGATATGTAACAAATCAAAGAACGCATTCCAACATTTACTCCTCTGTTTTTCAAAAAGTTTCAGTTTGATTTCGCTATTTTAGAAAATCTGTGTAGAAATGGCATACTTATTCTCTGTATATGATTCTGAATGTGCATTATACAGGATGATCAATAAAGGCCTTTCAAGCCATTTAAATTCAAAACGGATTTTTGTATACCCAGGAGAATAACATGTATCACACTAAAATAACTATGTTGAATTTATTGAGACAGGTTACAAGGCCCCTAGTGCCGAAATAGGAAACTACAGAAATAACTTAAAGAAATGAGTCATTGGCCAAAACGTCCAGTTAGAAAATGGAGTGTATGTGAATGTCTGTGACAAAAAATGTTAGAAAAAGAGCCATAGAGTTATCTATAAAATTGGCGGAAATATTTGCGATTAACATTATGCAAATTCCGTGACTTGGAAAAGGGTTCGTCCTACTATAGGTATATTTTACTATAGAAATACATTACTTCCCTGGCTATACGAAAAACAGATTATAATTTAAAAGGCTTAAAAAAACTTTACTGATCATCCTGTACAATGTACATTTATAATCACATATAGAGTGCGACTACGTCATTTCTGCACAGGTTTGCCAAAATAGCGAAATCAAGCCAAAACCTCCAAAAAATAAAACAAAAAAGGCCAGATTTGAATTGCCATAAGTAAATAGTTTTGTTTTATGAAAACAAATCTCATTCTAGTGGTACGTTTAGAATAATCTGTAAGCAAAATTTTTAAAAATGAATTTCCTGAAATTTCACAATGAAGAGCTTTGCAACCAAAATAATTCTGCTTTTATAAATGTTAGCGAAATGAATGAACAAAGTGTATTTACTAATGTGTAAGCATAAATATGTTAAATTATTTCTTAATATTTATTTTTTAAATGTGCTTCTGTGTTTGTGGTGTCTAGATAAAACTTTTGCAGTTTATAGCCATGAAATTTGGCCCACAGTTAATCGTTATGTTCCTCAGAACCCGAATTTTGAAACTTAGGGTAGGAAATTTTGTATGTGTTCGTATTATTATTCTAAAGATCGCAAGGGAAAAAATCAGTATGTCATTTAAAAAAAAATTTCTGTTATCTTTTAAGAAAAATATTTTGTATCTCTGTTATACTTTACTGGATTTTGAGATATTTTTAGGAAATATTCACTTTTTCCGAAAACATTTCAGAATTAAAATAAAATTTCCTGCATCCAATGCTTTACTAATATCATTTTTTAAAAATATTTTTGAGGTCATTATCTGAACTTTTTCCTTTAATTCAAAATGTTAAATATTTTTATTCATTCATTTTTAATTCATTGCTTACCTAATAAATTCAAAAGTTATTTAGCAGGTTTAAGGCAGAAGAGCAGATAGCTCAGAGAAGTTTTACTTCTTCGCTGGTTTGTAAGTGCCCAAATCAGGAAATCAAGATCACGAAAATTATTTTATTTCATTTAAATTCTAATAGCATCTCATACAGGAACATTTTTAATTTCATTTTTTTTCTTTCACTCTCTTTAGCGCGTCTTTATCTTTAGCTATTTGTTTCGATTTTTACTTTCTCATATGCGAAATATAGAGAAAGTATTACAATCAACAACAAGAAATTTGGCTGAATTTTGCTGAATTTTCACGTTTTAGACTTTTGTGTGACTTAAAAATATATTTTAAAAACTTTTTACCTGTGACAAAGATAACGCAATAACTCTTTGAACTAGACGGATGAAAACTGATATAGGGTCTTTAAGTCCATTTGTAGATTTCAAAAAAAAAAAAAAAAAAAAAAAAAAAAAATTGAACAAAATTTATTTAGAGGAAGTCTGCCGTTCCGGTGGTTCGAATATAAGTAACCACAAAATGAAGAAAACTAAATGCATCAAATTCGATACATTTAACATCTATGTTGTAGACATTGTTTGACAAAATTCAAAGTATTGGATCGTTTGTCGGCGTCTACTTTCAGAAGCATGCCAACACGATAACACAAAAACGCTGAATTAAATAGATTGAACTTGGTTTGAGATTTTGTGGCTACAGTTGAAGTTTTGAGTCAAATGTGAGCTTCAGAAACAGCATCATTGGAAAAAAAATCTTCTGAACCACTCATTATATTTTAAGATATTATCAACTGTATGTCAGGAATTAATAATCGAAAAACTGGCCAAAAATAACATAATACATTCAGTAAAAAGGAAAAAAAATCGCCAAAATTAATATTTTGCAATTATTGCATGTCCATGCCATGCAAGGCATTCTCTGCCTTACCCAAATTCCACATTTTTTTTGCGGGAAGTGTGTATGGGGGGTGGGGGTAATATTTTTATTACAAAGTACGCGAGAAAGTTTTGTGAAAACCACTCCCACTTGTTATCATCATCAAGAAATATCATTTATTTGTTGTCATTGCTAACGAAGAATAAATGAGCAAACTGTGAATTATTTTTTTAGCTTCATTTTCATTGTCTTCTTTTAACTTCAGTGTGGTTTTCCTTTCGCTGACTTTCGTCAAGTCGCAAGCAGCACCTTGCATGCTCTGTTGATTAAAGTACGCTAAATTAAAAGTGATTTTGGTACTCAAAATAAATTTCTGACAAAAAATATCCTATTCATTAATACAATGAAAATTGCTTTCAGATTCAAATGAGGTGACTTCTGTAAGGTAAAAATTTTTTCAAAAAGGCAATATTTTTAGTTTTTGATGCTATGTAGATCCAAATCTAATGTACATATCCAAATTTAATACATTGCTTCATTTAAAAAATATTTTTGAAAGCTTTTGATATCTCTTGGGATTAAATTAAAATCTTCATTACCTAAGAGCTCCGGTAAACATTTCATATAATACCAAAAACATAAATATAATCTTTTCATTAGCAGCAGTGTGCACTCTTTCATAAAAAATAAAGTAAAATAAACCTTAATATTCTTAAGAACAGAAAAGAATAATTTTGGTTATTTAATGCTCTCCAAGCAGCTTGAACTGCAAAAATATATTTACCGTTTTAGGAATCACAAAAGAGGCAAAATCTTTGTTCTACTGAAAAATGACTTGATTTGACGGTTGAATGTGGATTATTTAAAAAGGTTACTAGTAAACAACTAAATTAGTTATAAAAGTAGTTTAGAAAGTCATGACCGAAATTACAGCAAAAACATGTAAAAAGAATGGCTATACGATCAGATAAATATTCTTAAGTCTAGGAAAGATTTAAAAATTTGGAAAACACACTAGCTCTCCTTTGAAAATGATGGCTCGAACAGGGCAGTGTGGCAGTCCATTTTCTGGATGAAACATGGTTATTTATGAGCAACTGCTTTCAAGTTATGATGTTTGTCACTAATGCAATAATAGATGCAGTAAAAAATAAATTCTACGAATATTTTTACGCATTATGAATCTGAAATCTTTCAAGACAGTATAAAAGAAGCATTTATCGAACTATAAAAATATTATTTCTTTATCAAAACGAATGTATGCTACTTATCACAGAAATATGTAACAGTGGTTCACCAAATGTTTCACAACATATCCGAGGAGAAATAAACGGCAAAAAGTAAGTAGTTTGTTGTCGATTAGACTCCGAAAGAAATAACAAATTACATCTAAAGACTCTTCCAGCAAAACTGTAGAGATGCATCTCATGATAAAATGCGTTATTATATCCTTTCCTTAATGACGAGTCAAGAACATCGCTTCCGAGACGAAGCGACGCCTGGGACCCGGTTAATAAATGTGAGAAATAATATTCAGATTCATCCATTATCATTCTAGAAGCTATAAATGTCAGAATGAATGAGTTCCGACAACTGTAACTACTACTACCGATAAAGAAAAGAAATAAAACATCTTTTGTATGATTAAAATACAACATAAAGGATAATGGATCAAGTTAATAAATATCTTACATGAATTTTGTGTAGTGAATGTAGAAACCATTTTAAATAAACTTATTAAACTACAATGAATCGTTCTAAATTGTTTTGAATTAGTTTTGAAATATTCCTACTTATAAAATATTTATGTACTATATACTAATGTATAAGATAATTCATTTATAAATTAAAATGAATTTTCCAACTTAAAACATATTTTGAATGTATTTATAAATTGGTAAAGTTTAGATGTATTGAAAAAGAAAACATTATTGAGCAAGAAAAACAGTAATAATAAATGATTCTTCTGAAAAGATTCTCCTTGATTATTAATAGAAAATTGTTTTAAAAAAATTCCTTCAACTTGTCATGTTTGTTTGTATATTAATGTATTTTTATTTTAATTTCAATGACAGGTACCGCATGGTAAAGTATTGGAGCTGTAGATTGCACATTTAAAAACCTAATATAAAATTCCTGTATATGCGTCCATGTATAAGCACTTTTAGATGATTTTACTGCAAAGAGAATTTCCCTTCAGATTTTGCTTTTATTCACAGGTGTCTTTTACTAAGCTATTTAGGAATCGATATTACTTTTCTTTTTTGAACTGCATTATTTTTGTAATTTTCTACAGGTTTATTGTTTATAAATATAGCTTAGTAAAATAATACACTCTCTATCGTTTATAACGTTCCTATTTTCAAGAAATCAAAATTGACTGATGGCCCGGATGTCTACTGGTTAGGGATCGGCTTTGAGGCCGGAAGGCTCTAACTTCAAGATTCCACAAACAACGTTTCCAATTCCACAGAAAAAACATCGTGTATGCAGCCCTGTCTCATTTCAAATCCGATAAATGATTTAGGCTTAAATACAGAAATGGCGGGAAAATTGAGAAGAAGTAAATGATTCAAGTTTCGTCTTTATTACGGTTGAAAATAGCAATGCTCCAAAATATCTCTCTTAGTGTCTCAAAACGGGATAGAAATCTAAATAAAGCTAGTTAGTGTACACATATAATATAAAAATTCCCGTACCTGAAAATCATTCTATATATCCTTTGATCATTTATCTATTTGTTTTAAATGTTTTAACCCTTTGCACTCGCATGCTCCTCTCAGTCATCATTCAACATTTGAACATTTTATTTATTTTAAATTTTTGATTGATAAAAATGCTGACAGAGTGGTGAGATTCAGATAATTTTTTCGGGTTTAGTTTAGCTATTTTAAAGTCCCGTTTAATAAATTCCACTGGGCGGAGCTCATATCTCTTGGTCAGATAATGAGAACGGCATCTGAGTTTGCACCATCTCTTCAAACTTCAGCACCACACCAACGGAGGGACACTTGGCCTCTATATACGTGCATCAAATCAGGGGTTCTTTAGTGTAATCGGGTCTCAAGTCTGCAACCCTCTGATCCCACAGCCCAGACTATACCACAAGGCCCCCATGGTTTGATTTTTTGGAGAAATGCAATTTAAAACATTATATATTTTTATTTTTCAGTGTAATGAACCTTGTATTATGCGAATAGTTATGCATCTAATTACTTTTCAGAGTATAAAGGGTTAATATAATTATTTCGTAAGACTCGGCAAGAAATCTTAATCGAAAAATATGGATTCCGATTCTTTTGAACTATTCTTCTCGCAATAACGTCAGTAGGAAACAAAAAATATACACTAATAGTAAGCAGAACTACATTCTGCTGATAAATAATGGTGCTCCAAGAGCTGGAAATTGCGAAAACAATTTCTTCGATGCCAAACAATTCGTCACCAGCAATCCTTTGATCAGATTCCTTCCCCCCCCCCCACTTCACCAAGCGTAATGGTTTTATTTCGAGAAAGTATTCTTAAACAATATAACTGTTAGGCCCACAACTTAATACGGGGCTCTTGTTGTTTATTTGTTTTGCCTCGAAAGCGTTTAGTCCCGGAGAAAATTCTGTCCATCCTATTCCTTAACTTTGGCGAAAATCAAAGCGGAGTGCCGGTGCTGTGTTCTCCATCCGCGGCTCAGAGTAAGATAAGTGATCTATTTAAGACTGTCCCTGGGGCCCGTATCAGCCTCTGGGCTCATGGAATGAATTCAAAGCTCTAGGGAGGGACGATCTTCAAAGACAAAATAAAGAAACAAACTTATCGCTCTAGAACGAAATGGTTTCGCTGCTGAAAAATACAGATCGTGGAATTTATTTTTATAGTGCCATTTCTTCCAATTTTTCTGCGCTAAGCTTCCCTTCTGCGCGCGTGACGGAAATCGCCTTATGCAATTTTTACGGAAGCGCAGATGAAGGAAAGTGCTGTGATCACACATCTTTAGAGCTTAATGTGTTAAGTTTCTTTTGTGCGATAACGTTTTATTTCCTTGTGTTTGTGGAGTCACAACGCTATGTGGGAATGCCATATTAATGATCAATAACACATCACATATAGTTAAAGTAAGAAGGGCTTTATTTTTGACTGTAAAAAAATATAGTATTTGTTTTTCTATCTAGTATACGATGTATAGGAAATGATAGTACCTTAGCCATCGTGAAATTCAATGGCCTAAATTTAATTCTTTTTCTTGTTTCGTACATTCTGAGTTCAAAAAATCTATTTATCTGAGGAATCTGTGCGGAATTATATCTATTTATCTGAGGACCTCATATCATATAAAAGCAACAAATTAGATAAGTGCAATTCCTTAAGTGTTTTTATAATAAAATCGCAGTATCAGTTCTAGAATTCTTTATCAACCATCGCTCTAAAACACATACTGGAATCTTCATTCCCTGAATATTTTGGAAATAAATTAGAAGAGAGGAGGCCATCTTCGCAGATAATTTCATTATAAAATTTAATAATGATGATGGAAAATTCAACTTTCCAAATCTCTTGTTTGTATCTTCCTTAGAGAAATTAAAACCAGCGGGCACGCACTGTAAGAAAGGTTTTATCCAAGAGAAGACCTTGCTTAGCACTGGAGTACAAGAGTTACGACATATTCTTTGGCGTGAATTTAGCATTCTTAATGAACCAGTCGTGTGAATCTTGGCGAGTTTTTTTGGTGATGAATCCCTGGAATGTGGATGATAGTAGATGAAAACAGAATTGGTGTTTCAGAAAGTTATTTCACAAACCGTTTAAAATCAAAATTTGACACGTAGTCACACTCGTTGTCACAAAATCACGTGACACATTTTATATATTTATCTCGTTTTTGAACTGTCATGTTTAGATGTTTCTGAAAGTACAGACCGACAGATGGCCAGTCAAACATACTTCTTTGAATGGAGTTTGCTCAAAATTTGATAGAAATCCACAAATTTGGTATAAAGACCGTATACCAAATTTCATTTATCTAGTTATCAGCGTTTTCGAATGATCTTTCTCACAGATAGGCAGACATAATGCTATAAGTGTGTTTTTCGAGCTGACAAAAGTCTCAAACGTGGAGATTCTTAAAAATCTCGAATTCGAATCTTTTAACGATATTTATCTTCTATTAACAATATTTTTCTTAATCGAATCTTTTAACAATATTTTCTTTGTACTTCGTACTCAAAAAAAGTAAAAAATGAAAGTGGTTCGCGAAGGTTTTTGGTACAATTTGCGAAGTTCTATTTTACACTTCATTATTTTCATAGATGCAGGAAAGAGATAGTTTTTTATTTTTTATTTTCTCGTGAAACTTTTTTCGACAATGTGATTTTTGGTTAGAGATGAAAAGAATTAAGTTTGCTCTTCATGTGGATGAAAGAAATAGTTAAGAAATTTTCAGAACTGAATAATCACGCTGTTTTTAATATTTAGCAGTTAAAGTATTTCAGTTATTGAGTCATTGCGTCATTTTGAGTATGAATAGTAGGTGTATAGTTGCTGACGAATGAATAACGACACAATTCAATTTTTATATTCTTTCTGCTTTCTGTCTTGCAAGTTTCTGAATGAGATAAATTATTGCACAATATTTATTTAATGTTTGGGAAAAAAAAATCCGTTTTATTTGACAGATTTCCGGTATAGCGCATGGGCCAAAATAATGGAAAGAATTGCATCAAAACAGTGAAGAATATGTGGAAATCGCATCTTTTCTTCCGTTAGAAATATATGTAAATATCTACTTTGTCATCAAAAATTCGAAGTATAAATTTATTATTATCTAAAGTAAATTTGCTCTTTGGAAAAGAGTAAAAAATATAGGATGCTCTAAATAATTTGAATAATTTGTAATTAAGTTGAAAGGGCATCAACGGAAAGGAAAACAAACAAAAATAGTTAAATTTCAAATGACAAAAAAAAAAAAAAAAAAAAATTTTTAAAAAAAATCCCTATATTTTAAATGCAAAAATGTGATCATTTAATTAATAATGCTACCTCTTTCCGATTCTATGTCCAGCTGTGCTCGATAAAATATTATTATTCCGGGATTCACATATAGAGCCGTGCTCGAGATAGCATTATTCTTTTATGACTTTTTAACTTTTTTAATTAGCTAGTGCTTGGGACGAAATGTTAAAGTAATCACTGTCTACAAAGGGTTAATATTATTACGAATTATTTTCCGGGGGGGGGGTTTCGTTTGGATAGTGGAAGTGATATGGTGTAAAGAACGCTCAATCAGCAGGCGGCAGTAGAAAAAGAAAAAACGACGTTTATTTACACGAAGACACACAGGACAGCACAAAGACGACAACTATATACAGCATAGAAGACGATTATCGTCAGCCGAGACGTGTAGCATACAACAGCATACACAGCAGCATACAACCAGAATCTACTGCAGACAGTAGCGCACAGCTTAGTTCAGCACTCGCTTGACTCCGTCGCTGCTCTGCTAATCCCTGAAAGACCAGTTCTTCACCGTCGATTTCGCCTCCTCTGCTCTGTCGCTTCCGACTACTACTACTCCTACTGGACGGACCGGGAAAATTCTCGATGTTTCGGGTATAATCTATTTTGGCGCCAAAATCGCGACCAAATGGTCGCCAAGCTCTGGTACCCCCGACGCGACCAGACTCCGTCCAATACAGATGACTGTAAAACATTCTTTCCAATGATGGAACCAACTATGCTGGGAAGCAGTATTACGGATTCGTAACAATATCTATGCTAGATGTGTAACCTTCTAGAGACTTCAGACCGTCTTGTATGCTCTCACAAACGACAAATCTAATATCAGTATACTATGTGATGATTGAATCAACACATTATAACTATCTACAAAGTGATTGTTTTGACGGTTTACCAGAGGTGGCCGAACGGATTTTCCATGCTCTAATAACTTAAACGCATTTTAACGGTGCTATCAATAATTACAGAAAATAAATCAGAGGGTCTCCTTTCGACTTGTTCAGGTATTTCAGTTAGCGCACAATTTATTTCGTTTCGTAGTCAAAAGTAGGGTGTCGAACATACATCTTCACTAACCAATTGCATCGAAAATTTGATCCATATCCACAGTTGAGGCCGCATGACCTTGGAATAGGGTCTTGGCTTCGGATCAGAGGATTTTCCCACAGATCCGTCTCGAAAGCGAGTCTGGTGTACGTTAAATCCGCAGGGGTCAAAGATTCTTCCCTTGATGTCTTGCGGAAGTTTGGAAATAAAGTGAGGGCCAGCGCAGCTGTCGTCCTCGTTATCTGACTGCGGTCCAAAACTACGAGGTGCAACCCTGCATAGCACTAATATTGCTTTAAAACGGGGCATTAATATAATTAAACTGAAACATATCTACAGTTTACGATGCTGAGATTTTGTACCATATTCATTTGTATACTTTATTGTGTTGAGTTATCCCGTTCATATGCACATAAATAGAAAGCCAGCCAATTTGCTTATTTGGTATGCCATTATGCCTTTGTATGCCGAGTATGCCATTGATTTAATTGGTTGAAATTTGAATTACAGAAGAGGAATTGTCAAATGGACGCGAGCAGACATTTCGTAAAAGGATTTCGTTGGAAATTTTAGAGAAATATATATTTAGTTGTTAAGATCTTATACGAAATTTCACTACTATAGCCTTTTGAGTTAACTAGAACATAAATACTACATAAATACTAGAGCATAAATACATACATAGGTATAATTCCAATTCCATTTTCCATAATTTTTCTGAATCAGAGAATTCTAAAAAAAAGAGAGATTCTTGTTCAGGTCGAATGTTCTGATAATCACGTAATTTCTCTTTGTGGATAAAAATTTCCTCATATAGCATCTATTAAGGGAAAGGATAAAGACTGAAAATTTTGTATCAAAAGTAACGTGATAGTGTCAAAATAATCCGTCTTACCAATGAAAATCACAGATGAAATGGAAATTCCGAATTGAATGGAACACGCCATCCGTGATTTGTCTGTTCCTCTAATTATGACAAACAGAGCGTGTCACTTCTTTCCACTAAGTTTGTCTCACTGTTAATGAAACGATCGATGAATGAATTTCTTTCAGTTCCAAAAATGCCCTCCTCCCATTCAGTGAAATCTCGCCATTTCAAATTGGACAAAAAGGTCAGATTATATTTAGAGACTATCATTCCATGCACCCTTCGAAATGTGTATTGCTATCGATATTTTTATTAGTATCCAGGGGAAAAGTTCTTGCGGTCCGCACACTGCAAACAAAACAATCATTCCGAGTCAAGTAATCCGCACACTCCAAATTTGGAAACCCATCAGGTGTTCGGCGTCTCAAGCCAATCGATCCCTGCTGGAAGCGAGACTTCCCCGACTATTAGCTCGGGATTTTAAATTGAACTCCTATCGACTTTTTCTCTTTCCGATACTAATTTTTCCAGCCTTCAATGGCACTATAATTGGCGCTATTCCTAACGATCGCCAGAATTCGGAATATTCTAATGGTGCACAAAGACATCAATGCACTGCAATTCTGCCCGCATTTCTTTGCGCCAAATGGAGATTCGTCTTGGCGACGGCGATGAAAACAGCCAGAGCAGTTTTATAATATAATCAGAGTTGAAAGAAAAAGAGAAAACTCCACAGGGAATTTGCGCCTTCAGTGAAATAGTCCTAAATAGTATCTTAATGTATGTAAAAGTAATGAATTCATTGAAGCGTAATTTGAATGTACTTGTTATTATTTTTGTCATTCAGTTGGAAATTTATAATTTCTGTTTCTTTCTTTAATTTATGAGTACACAATTTAGCAGTAACGCAGAAACTAATAATCACCTACACATAGTCAGCCTGAACTTTTATCGACTGCAGAAAAAAAAAGTCGCAAGTGTTCTTTCTGAAAATTCCTTTAATAAATTGAAAGAAAAGTGCAGGGGAACTTTAAAATTATATGAATGCAAATAATTTTGCCCAGCATATTTCGAAAGAAGCTCCAATTCGACAAAGTCAGAGAATGAAAGAATCGTGAACATAAGAGATTTATTATTTATAAATAAAATAAAGAAATAAAGAGAAAGAGATATAAATAAAGAAATAAAGAGATTTATTATTTATAATTAAATAGTAGTTATTATATATAATTATTAGAAAGGATAAATCCTAAAATAGAATGTAGTGCAATGGATATGAAAAGATGTGTAGGTTGTGTAGCATGAGTATTTAGCACGTCTTATCAATGAAAAAGTAAAAAAAATGAAATGAAAACCTCTCTCAACTGAAAGCAATATGAAAATTAGGATTTCATTTTCTACGAAAACTACAGAATAGAAGTTAAAAAAATCTACAGAAATCCAGTAATTGCAAAGAAAATGCCCTATGTTAATTAAAGATGATAAAGTAATATTTAATGTGTACTAGTCACCTTTGATCACCATTAGTTGGTGAATATAACGTTCCTGTTCTATTAATACACAATGCATACAATTTCGCAATTCTTTAATAAATGTGTAAAAATACAACTTGAATGTAAATTGAAACAGCATGAACATGAATTCATCTATTTCAACGCTTGCTTTCTAAACAAAATTCGAAGCATCGAAATAAGTGTTAAATCATAACAATGTTAAATCTGATGACAAATATGGCAATGTACTCTTGAAGAATATTCAATTTTTACTGTCATGTTTTTTAAATTTAAATATTATTTAAAAATACGCTAATTACCTATCAGTTAGCTAAAGAAGCTGCAATCAGAATCTTCAATATATAGATTTTTTGAAGACTAAGTTTGTTTTAATATCTTAGTAACAAGATCTGAAGGATAAGACACTCGAAGCAACATCATAAAGTAAAGTAACTAATGATATGTAATAATATGTAACGAACTAAAGATATGTAATCAAAAAACGAAGCACAAAAAAAAATCCATTAATGAAATATACAAAATATCAATTTACAGCTGACGGTAGAAAAAATTTCGTAATTCAAGGTCACTTTTCTCATTTTTGAGCTTTAGTTACTAAACAGTTTTAAAAGCGCACAAATATTGCGGCTCTGTATTTTTGGAGTAAATATATCAAAGAAATCAATATTCCTTATTTTGCAAGCTTTGGAACAAAAGTAATGCCAAAATATTTACAAAATTAGCTATCAAAGAAAACATAAATTTATGCAAAATTGGTAAGGTAAAACATGAAAACATGATGCGTCATCTCATGCGACAGTAATCAGCATAAAATATAAATTGTAATCACGCACATGAACAATACGAAGAATGAAATCTTGTTGCAACAACCGGCGATATTAAATTTAACTTTAAAAATGAATTATAATTTTGAGGAAATTTGCACCATAAATTGGCCTCATTAAAAAGATAATCTTTTTGTTTTTTAATTTTTAAGATGGGTTAAAATTAATTTTTGTATCATAAGCTTTTGAAAGATACTGCAGAAAATTCCAAAATCTTGCTTTTCTAAATCAAATTTGTATTTTAGAAAGGTAACATTGTTGAAGCGCCACATGTCATCAAGATTGGATAAAAATTATAGATTTGTATTAAGACATGCACAGATTCTCTGCTTTAAATCTATATATGACAAGTTGAATAATAATTGCTTTTACGAAGATATTTTTTTCCTTAAAAAATTAATTTAATTCAGTTTGTTTCCAAAAAAATAATAGTAAAATTATTATTATTATTATTATTTTGCAATAGACAGTACAATTTTAACATAGATATTTAATCAAAATATTACTACAATATCAGAGAGCTTCCATAAGATGCTTCTATTGTCCATTAATCAATAAATTAAAGTGCTAACTGTTCATTTAATTCAATGACCGTAGATCTTTAGATATTTAGTTGCATGGTTGCGATGAAAGCAAATATTCGTTACAGATAAATAAATATAAATTGTTATTTCAAGTCCTACCATTAAAAATGTGTATAATCGTATTAAACGGAATGAGTCGCAAAGACTAACTAAATAAATGGAATATATAAGTTTTCTCTTCGTAGTGAGAATCTTGAAGCCAGTAAATTATTGAAACAATGAAAAATACCAGAATCAATTTAAATGATAATATTTTTTTAATAATTCCTATATAGTACAGTTTTAAATCCTTGATAAACTCCAGAATACTTATTTTTCCTTATAAGACTGAGATAACAAAAATTATTGCACATCTACAGCAGTTGTGTAAAAACTGCATATGAATTGCCCACAAATGCGCAGATACGCACAAATAAAATACTGATAAACGCTGATATTTAGCAAAACCTTCCGTTTGAAATGGTCCAGTTATTCCTTTTTTCATTTAAAGTAAGAACGTTATTTATAAATAACATTGATTATTTTTGTGTTTTAAAAGATTTCTTGCCATAAAACATCAATAAATTCGTGAATTGTTCCATTTTTTAAAAACCTTTTCTTTAGTTAAATGACGGCTTAATTCCTCAGTAAAGCAGAAAATGATCGGTACAATTTCTGTTCGAAAGAAAAGTGGACAAATAATCTGGATAAACATTTAAAATCTGCCGTACCATTGCGTGGTATGGGTTGCCTAATGCGCGAAATATGCTAATTCGATGAAAGCGCGCAATTACACATTTACACTAATGTGGTTTTTGCTAGTGTTTGCTCTTTCTGTGAGTTTGTGTTTGACATCGCCATTTCGTCACGTAATGATTCTGTACACGAAGAGACGTAATTGCATTTGGTAGGCTCCAAGTATTACTTGCAAAAATGTGATTAAATGGTTTGTATGATTTTTCAAAAGTTACTTTACACATTACAAGTGTTTTTCTTTCATTTGAGAAATACTGTGAACTTATTTTTTATTTCACATAGAAATATTTAAATTTGAAAAATGGTTGTATTATCACATATTGACGATTATAAATAGTAAATTATTTATGATATTTGTCAAAGCAATGGACATCGGAAATTTTCAGGCAAAGTGTTATTAACAACTATTTAAAATTCTAGGTGATCATTAAATACTAAATGGTCAAAAATTAGGAAAATTTAAAAACACAAAACCCGAATTATATTTTTAAATGAAAATGAAACTCATCGATTTCTTCGTTCACAAATACCAAATTTAATGACCATACATAATAAATTTTATCATGCGCTGAAATGATATTGTTACGAATCCGTAATGCTGCTTCCCAGCATAGTTGGTTCCATCATTGGAAAGAATGTTTTACAGTGGGGACAGTATCTCTATGGGACAGAGTCTGGGCGTCGTGTCGGGGGTCCCAGAGCTTGGCGACAAACTTGGCGACCATTTGGCGACTTGGCGACTAATTTGGCGACTTTGGCGCCAAACTAGAAACCCGAAACTTCGAGAATTTTCCCGATCCGTCCAGTAGGAACCGAGATACGCCTCGAACGTTCCTGATTGGTTGAGAGGCTTCTAGCCCCGCCTCCTGAGACCTATAAAAGGGGCTGCAGCTGCCAGAGAAGTCAAGTCAGTAATCCGAGTCAGAGTCGGAGAGATAGAAGACGGAGTAGTCGGAAGCGACTGAGTCAAGCTAGTGCTGAACTGAGCTGTGCGCTACTGTCTGCAGTAGATTCTGGTTGTATGCTGCTGTGTGTGCTGTTGTATGCTACACGTCTCGGGTGAAGATAATCATCTTCTGTGCTGTATATAGTTGTCGCTTTGTGCTGTCCTGTGTGTCTTCGTGTAAATAAACGTCGTTGTTTTATTTTCTACTACCGTCTGCTGATTGAACGTTCTACACACCATATCACTTCCACTATTCAAACGAACCCCGGTAAAGAAAATTTCGCAACAATATGAATGCCGGCGTCCTTGCATAGGGGTAGCGCATCTTCCCCGTGATCGGGGCGTCCCGGGTTCGAATCCCGGTTCGGGCATGGATGTTCTTCATCTTTGTTCAAACTGCGAGGTGTGTGAATGTGCCCCCTTGTAAAAAGAGGTTTTGCAAGCGATTGTGTGAGTTTCATCCTCCTATGAGCTAGAAGTCAGAATTCTGTCCTCGGGTGCTCAGGGGTCTTTACCCTCAGCACGACATCAATGATATGGATCATTAAAGCTGCTTTACAACTTTTAGATTATTTTATGATAAACAAACAATACGATTCTGCGACAAGGATATCACGTTACCTGCATTTTTCTACAATCTTTAAATGATCGTACCTTTCTTCCTTCACATTAAAACTTTAAATTTTAACTACGCAAAGTTTATTAGTTTACGCAAAACTGCTCAACAGAACATTTACATTTCATATTTATTTTGCATGCCAAGATATTACTATTCTGTAATGATCTTCTAATTTTCCTACAGATTATTGGAATAGTCATTTTTATAATAAAATGTTCAACTTTTAAATTAAAATAAATATTTCACATATGCCTCGAAAGCTGAGTAATAAAAAAAATCACTTCATTAAAATATTGCTTCTTTCGAATATTTATGTGAGTGTCAAAAGTGAGACTAAACTGTTAATCTACTACTTAATATAAAATATCAAATCAGATGCCTTGGTCCAGTCGAGGTGCTGCTTTATTTAAAACCAGCCGCCTTTGGCGACCAGCCGGTTCGCCAGCATTACCGCTCGCTACAATTTTCAATTAAATATTTTAAGTAACTGGTTAAGTAACCTGTTTAATCTTCAAATTTTGATAGTCATACCAAACGTATACTGTTGCTTAGATCGTTTCGTTCAATTTACTATATATATTTTGTTAATTTGTTGTCATTTCCGGTAAAACTTTAACTTTAATTTAAAGTGGAAATGATGAAATTGCAATTAATGTAAAGATATTTTTTAATAAAACCAAGCGTTTCATTTTATTTATTATTTTTATTGTTATTTATTTATTACCATTATTATTGAATATGAGTATTGCAAACAGAATCGTTCAGTATTTAAGTCTTATGCTAACTACAAAATATGTTTCATAATTTATGTAATATCTCAAACAACAACTCAACAAACATTTCTCAAATTCAGCATAAAATTCAGTTTTTAGTTTTGCTTTCAAAAGGATTGAAAGGAAATCAATAATAATATTTTGTTCTGGTCCATAAATATATTTCAAAAATTATGAAGTCTAAATTTAATGCAGCAAGGTATCATATTCTGAGAAATATTCTGGATACACCAAATTTTAAATAATGAATGTTTCTATTTTCCACGATCAACTACGACTTATTTATTAAGTTTTGAATGTTAAAAATTAAGAAAAACTCAACATTTTCATAATCTTAGGCCAATTAATCTTAAAAACCCTGCGCGCTGATTGGCGTATTTTCTTTGAAACGATCGATGGAAAATCTAAAACTATCCTTTTTTTTTATTGAATAGTGATATTCAAATTTTCATAAATCAGTCAGTTTAAGTGATTGATTTAGTTGATTGGAAATTAACTCTTTTTATTTAAAATATTAGTGTTTCAAGAACATTTTGTTATTCGTGATTTCAACAGCAGAAGCTTCATGTGAAATAAAAAATTCGTTATTTATTAGAGCATTTATTGAATCAAGTTACATAAAATATAATCATTTTCCATTTAGACCATTTTGCAGATCTGTGTCTTACTAAAGGTTTACAAATTAGCTGTGTGGCCCTGATTTGAATGGATATCCTGTTCATATTAAACAAAACTTGCCTTAAAATAAAACTGATTTATTGGATTAATCATATAGAAGATCATAAAATAATTTTTCTTGAATTTATTTTTTAGAAAAAATATTATTTCATATTTGTTTTATTTCCTACAGACACGTGCCGAAAATTATATTTTTGCAGATTTCATTTCCAAAAAGATTTAATTTATTTTTAATTGGAGCTTTAATCAATGTGATGGCAAAACTTTGAAAAAAGCTAATTTTTCCCCATGAATGCGAAACCTGCTCGTGCAGCTTAAATTTTATTTTTATTTTGTACGAAAAATTGCTGAAAAATAGAGTTAAAACATTTATTTAAAAATTCATTAAAAATAGAAATTTAATTTTAAGGTTAAAACATTGGTATCATTTAAAAGATAAATTTTTGATCTTTAACTTCATGTAAAAATCGTTTTTGTGCGGTAATAAGTTCGGAAGTTATAGCAGAAACATGCCAAAATTTCGCTTAATTTTTAAATAAATAAAATTCTAATTAAAAATTTGAAAAAATAACCCCCAGGTGCACATTCCCGACATTGGTAGCTGTAGGTTGAATAGTCTGGCCTGTAGAGCGCCAACACACACACACACACACACACATTGAGCTTTATTATAAGTATAGAAGACAGAATTTTTCGGATTTATTTGATGGTATTATAATTTTACATTTTTTTTAGATTTTTCTTTGTAATAAAATACCACACACCCATTTTCTAATCATTATTTATTCATCATTATTTCATTTCATTTCATCATTATATCATTATTTCTAATTATCAAATTATTTAATTAATTTTTAAGTATTCAGTGAATATGTTTAGTTTTTCAAATATCTTATTTCGATTCATGACGTGAATTGCAACAGTGAGATAGCAATGAGTTTCATTCTTAGCCAGTAGAGGGCGCATGATTCAAAAGAATGCAATCAAGGCAACTCATATACTAAATATTAAACGTGCTTTAGGAAGGCATCCAAACTTAATACATTCATGTTAATGAGAAACAAGTGAATGTATTGTGCATCTATGAAGTGGGCCATCCCAGAAAAACTTAAAACAACGCGCGATGGCATAATATCTGAACGCTTAATAAATAATAACGCTTTTTGTAAGATTATATCCTTATGTAGCACAGCATGTAGAACATTATTATGGAATAGTGTGCGATACTATATTATTATTATAAAAAACAATATTATATAATATCGCGAATATTGTTTCATATCATACAATTTAGTACAATATATATGTGCTACTGGGGATGGTCTTGCGAATGTCACACGTTAAATGCAGTTCAATGAAGTTAGAATATAAACAGACAATAAAGGTAGAATAAAAACTTGACAAAAAGATATAATACCGTATTCTTCACATATATTTTTTCTCTTTCAAATGTTTCAATTTCATTTCTTCTTCAATTATCGGATTCTATATTGTTATTTTATCAGCAAGCGACGCAAAAACAATCCGACACCTCAAAAAGAAAATAACAAAGTACCACTTTGAACGTCTAATAGTTCTAATCTTTTCATATAAACTAAACAATTATAGATTTTTTCATTTAAATTTTTGAATGTTTGTAATCTGTATATTTGTTTTTAATAAATGAGACGCATTTGCAGCAAAAGAATCTTAAAAAACACATGACGCAATGCATTGATTTATTTAAAAGTTTTATTTCAAAGTTTTTCTCCGAAACTGCCTGAACCTAAAGACTGTTCTCCCTCACGCCGAGTCTCTAGATGAAGAAAAGAAAACACGAGAAGAAATCTTTCCGAGAAGTCTGATAACTAAGAATGCTACATCCTGGAGTATGTTTCCTCTCCTGCGTTATCCAAACTGAGAAACGTAAGAAATAACAAAAGCGAAAACAGTAGAAGATGAAAAAATGTCATTTTCAGCTCTCAACTAAATAACGTCTCACAACGTTTGATCCGGGTAAGCAACGGAAGAAGGAAGGAAAAAAGAACTGCCTATTCGATATTGTTCATCCATTTTTATGTTCCATTTTTTCCCATTTCATCGCATTTTTGTTTCTCGCTTCATAAATGCCGTGTTTTATAGTATTTTCATTCTCATATTAAATTTGTATTTCAAGATACAAAGGATGACAGAGACGACAGAGAAAATTTGTATTTTGTGTACATGTTTAATTACACTTGAGAATGAAATTCGGGATAATCTGGATTCTTATATTTTCTAGATTCGTAAAAATATATGCTTCATTTTCCGGAAATTTTAGTTTAATACAAAATTTTAACTGATTTTTCAATTTAATTTTTTGTACAAGATGCATTTTTTTTTCTTTATTCTTATTTGTTACTTTTCAAAAATTTGGTATTTCTCCTGTATCCTGAATGTGAGAGAAAAACAAATTATTTTCTCTAAAAATATTATTAAAGATGAGAGAGTTTATTTTACATTTAAATTTGAGAATTAAACTATGCGGAACTTGAATTTTAAGAAATGGTGCATTTGCAACGATTTCAGCCTAATAACAGAATTTTTATTATTTGAAACTGTTGTTAAGGAGATCGTAAATCATTTTCCTTCTCTTGAAAGAATCAGGCCCCTACCGATTGGAGTCAGAAGCAGGACTTACAGACACAATTTAACCAAATGTCATTTATGAATATTCAATGATGTTTGGCATTGGCATATTTAAAAGATAGCGGAATTAACAACAATTTGCTTTCTTGAAATTTTAAGGTCGCAATGAGAATAAGAGAAGATGGGAAAACAACTCTTTCATTTCGAATTAGATTTTTATAAAATTCCAGATTTTTGTCTTTAAATACAATATTATGTTTTTTTTTTTTAAAAAAAACCTTTTATCGTTACATTATTTGCAGATGAAAACAGAAACATTCTATTCAAAAGACATGATTCCTTATTTTGTTTATATTAATTTTAAAAAAAATAATATATAATAATTTAAGCCGCTTGACATGAATGACATAGAAATCATGACGCAGTTTATAATAGTTGAGGATGACGCTGTCTAAGTGATGCATACTAACAATGACTTACTTGGTTGCAAAGTATTTAAATTTATCCGAAAATGTTTCTTAATAAATAACTATTTAAGCCATTCTGCGAGATGGCGTGGAAAAGTTAAAAAAAAAAGAATACATAAGGATGGATGATTAAATAAATATGGATCATTCACATTGGTCTCTCAAAAATTACTTTTCAAACATTTTTTCTTTAGGGCTATAATCATCAAAATTACGAAGATAACATATTTTCTGTAATATGAGAGAATATCATACCCGTGAATGCTACTATCAGAAATATTTTTATTCTCGTAAAAAGAAATCTCAAAAGAACGCTCCACTCATTTTAAAAGCATACATTAAAAACGATGAAGTAAAGTGCGAGGTCTTAATTTAAAATGCTTATGAAACATTGGCTGAAGATAATATAAAAGTAACAGTAACTAAGCATTAAAATTTTTTGGAATAAATAATTTTCAAATATACATTAGGTAAAAAAGATATATAAAGACAGAATACCATTATTAGGTTTCATTTGCCTTCACTAAAATATGAGTACTACATAAAAAAGGTTTCGAAACAGTGTTCTTTATTTTCATATTTCTTATTACACAACCCAATAAAAATGAATATATTTTGATTTGATATCCCACTATGCATTTCTTTGAGACTTATTCTTCCAGAATAAGCATTTTTCGATGAAATATTACTTTTTTACGTATCCTTCCTTGTAAATTTCTAATAAATATTGCAATAATTCAAATAATTCTTCCTAATAAATATTTTCTTTAGCAATGTATATTTTATAAGATATTTTTGTTAATTTCTTCTTTTATAAAATATTTTTTATACGATCTTTCTTATCTTATCTAATATAGTTTTTGCATTTATACAACAATATTTTCTTATATACATTATATATTGCATCTATTTTACATTAAAATGAAATAGATTTCAATGAGCTACGCATTTTACTTAATTATGTTCGATGAAATCTGTTCATTTTCATACAATATCTTATTCTTATTACAATCATATATAAAAACTATACTTCTAAACTTTCAGGTGATCCGTAGAGCATAAAATAACAAAATAAAAGATTATTAAGTTCGATAATATAAAGAATGTTAAGTTTTAAATAAATTATAAATTGTCTCATTTCTTAGCTCAAAAGTCTTGTGTTTGTTCCTCTTAAAGCTATTACTGACTGTCCTTCAACAAACTGGTAAATAATTATTGCATCTAATTTGTTGTTGCTGCTCATTGACTATGCGGAAATGGTTGTACTTTTTGATTATATTAAAATATGGATACTATATAAGTCAAAATCCTTAGAAAATTCCAAGCTAAGTACAGCTTCAACATCATATCACTGGAAAATGATAATAATGTTTTAAATGGTTTCTTTAGAGTTATTAAAAACATTGATTGTATCCCTTATTCTTTCAAAAATGTTATTTATTTCAAAAACATCCACGCCCTCAGTTTGCTATATCATGTATATAATTCATTTATGTTAACTTCATTGTAAATTTTAATTTTGAAAGTAAGTTCAATGCCGTCTCCCTAGTGAAAATGAAGTTTCCTACCAAGTTTACATGAGAATGGACCATATAAAATCAAAATCTTTCTGAAATACCACTTACCAAAATGATAACCAGTGTTGTTTTATATATTCTTTCTTTTAGTATCTTCTGACTCGTCTCAACATATCGGCAGTTTTTTTCCCCTTCTTATTGTATGATAAAAAGCAATCAGGTGCAAACGAAATCAAAGATTCTAAACTAATCTTTTTAATCTAATTAACTCCTTCTTTTCTAATGTTTATTTGAGAATTTCAAACTAATAGTTAAGGTTCTCAAGGTTAAGGTAATAATGAAGAGGTTAAATCTGAACTAAATGGAAAATGTTCGAATGTTGTTATCGATAGGGCATCTAATGATTCCCTATCGATCATTGGACACTATATATGAATAATCTTTCAACAGATTTCCCATTTCTGTTCGATAAAAAGAAATTATTATTGTCTGCACAACTGCATCTTGTATTCATTCATCATCCTAATGACATCTGAGGAAAATAAACATCAGGGGAATGAATGAAGAATGACAGACATGATTAGATTAGGGATAAAGCAGGGCCAAATGATTGTTTAAACTTGAAACAACGTGCCATGGCTTTTATGTTAAAATCGTGTGTCTCCATTTCAAAACTTTATCCATCCATATATGTATTCCGAGAATCCCTATTTATCATTAAGCACACTATACTTTTCAAGAGAATGCATAGGCGATACTGAAATGCATGCACATGCATAAAATTAATATAACGCTGCAGTACATTTGAAACATTTTAAAAATCATCAAATCATATTCTCATACCTATGTAAAAACGTCTACTGATTGAGAAAAATATGGGAAATGTCACCGATACGTTTTTGAAGAGATTGAATATATATGAAAGAAGCAATAAAATATATTCCAGAAATCTAACATTTTTGTCAGAAAGATTTTACAGATTCTTGAAAGCTTCGAATTAGCTTTTTATAAATCAAAAATATATTCGGAATCGGTTTAGCTTTCTTAAAAACGAAATATGGGAAGTCTTTTTTTTTAAATACAACATATATTTTGTATTTTTATTTATTAATATCTTATTCCAATTATACATCTCATAGTGATATGAAAATTGAGAATATTATCATGTTTTGTTTAGTATATATATTTTATTTCTAAGGAATGTCAAGAGATTTTTAAAATTATTATTCGAACCTAATTTAAGATATACAAATAATTGTTTTAACATTTTTAAGAATTATTTTATTTTATTTTTCTTAATCTCAAAGCTGATGCATTGCAAATGTTTTTTTTTTCTGTTTTGTTTTTTGAGAAAGTAATAAATTCCAATCCTTTCTAATATTAATTGTTTTCATTGAAAAATTTTAAACAACATAAATCTCATGAATCTTTTTTTCTCTAAGTTGATACTCTATAATCCAGTCTTCTTGTGTATTTTACAGATAAGCAGCAGGGGACTGCTAAGAAAGATTAAAACTTCGAAAGGAAAAAAAAAATTAAAAAATAAGAACAGAAAAAAAAATTAATCTGTTCAAAGAAGATTGAAAAAATAAGATGAAGCCTTGACAAAATTATGTTCCGAAGTGAAGAGAAAACTTTTGACTCCTATTTCAAAATTCCGATCATTATATGTCTTTTTCTCTTTCAACGGAGTTGAATCTAGATCCGGTTTAACAATATCGATTTTCTTTTCTTTTTTTTCTTTTTTTTTTTGGATCTAGGCTGTTTCAAACTTAATCAGTTTCAATTATGTCCGTTTCTTTAATCCTCTAAAAGTATGTCTTTTTATTCTGTCGTCGTCAGTAAGAAGTATTTTTTTTTTCTTTCGGGGTATCTTCTTTGAAGAAATTCACTTAAGAAAACCAGATGCTAAATTCAGAATATCCTTACAAATCCTTGAATCTGCTGTTTTTATGTACATTTTTTAATAGTCTTTTTAGTTTTGCGTAAAAAAAAAACGTGTTATTCAGAATGTAACTTAGACGTAGTAAGAAAAGTAACTTAGATGTAATCTTAAGTTAGCGGTTATTTTAAAGCACTTATTTTTTTAAAGCAATTTTGTTTTAAGATATTAAATTTTATTATAAAATTACAGCATTTGAAGCTTCGTCTTATCAAAAGGTTAAGTTATGCTTTCAATTAAAATAAATCTGAAAAGCAGTTTAAAGCTTTATTTTTTCAGCATTTTTTAATTATATTTTCTTTCTTTATTTGCATAAGATTTTTTACATAGTTATATATTTTCACACAATTTTTCACGAGACTTATTAAAATGACTTGATCAAAAAAAAGTGAATAAAAATGAAACTGCGTGATAACAAACCTTTAGTGCAAACGCTTATAACTTACATTATATAATACATAATTTGTAATATTAATAATCTTATTTTCTACCAGTTTTGGGGAAAATGGGTTGTTAAAAGAGGAAATAGTCTGATTTTTACTGATTCTGAAATTTTTGTTCACATTATTGAAAGGCATCAAGATGACTAATCATTTTTTAATGTAACATATCAGAATTAAAATATTTGTTCACTTTATTGAAACGCAGCAAATATTTCAATACACAAGTCAAATAAATTGTAGGTAAATATCAGATTTATGTTAGTATATAATGACTTCTTAGGCTTCTTTCTGTAAGCAAGTTACATTGGAAAAGATTTCCCTGGTAGAGGAAAAATTTTCTATGCTTTACAGAAATTATAACAAGTGTCCTAATATTGCCAAGTACCTTCCCTGATTAATCACCATCGTAGTGTCAAGATTATATTTCAATATAAGCAATTTAGCTTCCAAAGTGGAAACGAACTATCGATCAATCACTGAAATTAAAAAATTATAATTTCGAAGACACGAACTCTTTAAAATTATTAACTGGAATTTTAAATGCATCAAATACAATAGTATCAATAACATCATTTATAGTTATCAAGATAGCAATAGTACAGACTGGAGATACTAGACATACTTTTTTTTTTCTTTATACTCATTATCTGAAGGTGTATTTGTGCATCTCAAAGCAATTTTTTGAAATTTTTATTAAAAGTTGAGAAGGAATTTCTTTTACCCGTGATAACTTCAGATAATATTATTTAAAAAAATTAATTTTTCGCACAATTTTAAAAGTTAAAAAAAAATTTGTAAATGTTGACAATTTTTGATAATACTTTTTCATAGATTCTTATTTATTCATAATAATAAATTAATAATTTTGATAAGTATTTTTGATAATAATTCATAATAATTTGATTTTAAAATAACATAATTTGATAATATTTTTTTTTCAATTTCAATGTTCTTTGAAGGAGACGAAAAATTCTCTTAACTCTGTATAATTTACACGAGGAATAAGATAGTACAGTTAAAGTACCTCGAAAGTTAATACATAGATGAGCTAGTTTTAATAATGTCATGGGATAGAACTTCTTTAGAATGGCCCATGCTGATAATTAATAGATAGGTGTGTATGTTTCCACATTTGATGTTTAAAAATATTTTGATGTGAGAATCATGAATATCAAGTTATACTGAATAGATCGAACCGAAACTAATGCAATCAATAATCCTTGCAAATCTTCTGGTCGACAAAGGCTGATATTGCAAATAAATTCTGATAATATACAAACCCCTGAAAGCCAAGTAAAACAAGATAAAAAATAAAGTTTTAAAAAATGCCATTTTCATTGTAACTTCCACATAGGATTCGTAACTCATTAAATGAAAACAAATTCATCGTTTTGCCTGCTAAAGCAAAAATAAATAAAGCAGTATAATTTTTACTGTAATATGCACGCATTAAAAGATTTAGACGGAACAACACCAGAATTTAATGTCAGAGATAGAAAATTCAAAAAATGGGATATGAAAATGTAACACACTTAAAGGCCCTGGTAACCAAATCCATTGCAGTTTGTCATTAAACGATATTAAGCGAATAGAACAAAATCTTTTATGCCAGTTAACTACATGAGGTTGAAATCAAAATGAGATTATTTCTTTCGTTCTCTAATAACAACAAATATGCTGAAAGTATATGAACCTGTAAAAGCCCAATAAGTGCATTTTGCCAATAAATATTTACATCATGCCATTCTCATCACGACTGCCATCTCTCACAATAAACTCCGCACATTAGTTGATTGTTTCCATGACAGACACGTCATTTATTGGATCATATTTTGGCCACACAAATAGTGGAAGGGAAGCGTTTTGGTATTTAGGCAGAAGTGAAAATCCGCCCTTTCGCCGCTCCAGAATTGCACAAATATAAAAACCCATCCCCTTTTAAGAGCGAGAGGCAATCAAATAGCGATAACCACCACTTTGGCTACCATTAACATCGGAGTTATGTGATCCCCTTTTTGCTGTGTCGATAATAATTACATTCACTGAATGATTAAGACTTGTTTGATTCATTTGGCAAGTGTCTGTGCAAGGAAGCGAAGCTAATGACGACAGTACTACCTCCGAGCAATCTTGTAGAGGCACACCCATCACACCAGGTGTCGCTGTAGAACTGATATTCCTCCTGAGGCAACTTGTTCTTTTGTTTTCTTTATGGGAAATGGTTGACTTGCCTTGCTACTGTTTTCTTTGTCTTTTTCCTAAGGGTTGTCAATTGTTCTCCCACCCCCGGCATGTTGTTTCTCTTTCATTCTGCAGAAGTTGAAGTGATGTCTTTGGAATAATATTCGGATAAGATCATATATATCTCGAGAGGCGTGTAGTGTGTAAGATTTTTTTTTTTCTTTTTCATCTTAGAAACCATAAATGTTCGTTCCGGTGCCTATTAAAAGTTAGAAGCCAGTTGTAATTTTAACATTGCTTTTCTTTTTCACTTTCTCACATACAAGAAGAAAGTATTGTGATAATCGAAAACTTAGACCTCGAAAGTTTTACGAATCTTAGTGTTTTAGATATTCGGAAGAACAAGCGATTGTGGAATTAAACTTGTCGGTGATTCTTATCTGTGATTATTTGTAATTCAAAATGAGAATGAATGAGATGAATCAAATTTGTTATGAGATCTTAAGATCCGAATTGTAGATCTGCAGTCAATTTAAAAAAGAAAAAAAAACTTTTCCAACTATTTGATTTATATCAGTTTAAATATGTATTAAATTAAGAACGCAACAAAGTAGACGAATGGATTTTAAGGTGCTCTCTTTACACCAACATTTTTGAACATAATTGAATTTTGCACCCAGATCATCAACGGGAAAAAGTAGCCGGAAAATAGAAAAACGATAAGGATATTTGCTAACTCGTAACTCGAAACATGGTGCGAGCAAAAGAAATAAACAATTTAAAAGATTTGAAGCTACTAACACCTTTTTTGTCATTGATATATAAATAAAGGCCAAGAAAATTTAAAATAACATAAGCAAACACTTAAATTCCACGGCTGTGGAAATATAACATTCGAAAATATAACAATACAAAAATGGTTCTTACGTCATCTTAAAATTCAAAAATATTATCTTTTAACCAATATCAGCATTTTAACACCTAAATTTTCTCTTTTTAATCAATTAAAAAAATGTTAAACTTATTATCCAACAATTTATTTCGCAGAAAAAAAAAGTAACCTACACGAGTACATTACGCTTCAAGGGGAAAATGAGCTTTTTTCAACGCGTTGCTATCACATTGACAGAAGCTCAAATCTAAAAAAAATTGAGTTCATTCTAACTACAAACAAAACATAGAAAAATGTAATTTTCAGCATGTTTCTGAAGAAATGAAATAAACACGAAACACAATATTTTCTAGAAAAACAAGTGCAAGGAAGAGGTTTATGTGAACTTTAAAAAATGAATTTAAGTTCGATTATTCTGCGTATTTAAATAAAACGTGGTTTCTGTATAAAGGGATGTCCATTTTAATAGGGTTCCAGCAATTATGTTTTAAACAGTTAGCATTTAGCACACACATATAGTAGGATAAAAAGGTCCAAATGAAGTAAAGAACTTTGTTTTATGCAGTTTTAGTCAATAAATGTTCTGATGAGTAACGAGTTTTATATTTTTATAAAGATCCTAGATCCCTGTTTCAAGTAAATAATCTTTCTAACGACAATTTTTTTCCGCTTAAATAAACTAAAGGGGAAAAAAATAAAGGATTTAGCAATAACCTTGTGATACATGAACAAATACGAAGTAATATCCCGTAAAAAAGAATGTAAGAATATTATATATAGTCTGAAACTTGATCCGATACAGAAATCAAGATTTTCTCCAAACATACCTCACTGAAACGAAGTGGGAAAAAAAAATACAAGGATCTGCGTAGGAAAGAGATCTGGATCAACTTGATACCACAGAGTTCCGAAGCAGATGACGACATAAGCACCCCGACGAAATATTTCGTTGTGAAAACAATCTACTTATTTCATAGCATTTAGTGTCACATTTGCCAAAACCAGAAGTTCTCAAGTAGCAGCTCTATCTCTCGAAGATGTCGAAAGGAAGGATCATGTTTTTTCTTTTTCTTTCTTCCCGTCTTGATGTCTCTGTCCCCATCTCTTACAGATATGGATTTCAGTATAAAAATGGCTGCCGTTGACACAGATGGATGAGTTTCAATAAAGCGAATGAAATCCACTTTACTTAATAGACAATATATCTGTTTGACAAATGCTTCCTTTAAATAAAAACAATAAAAGGAGATTTGTTTTTTTGCGAAATATTCAGCTCAAACATATTTTTAGATGAAAGTGAAAGATGATCGGAATTTGTAATTCTAATGCAATAAAGTAATTGTTCCTTCGTTCATCATTTCTGAAATAGCAGTTGGAAGTAATCATTTTTAGTTCTTTCAAGTACTGTACATTTGGCTACGAGCAGATCTTAATTGTAAAAATTTTATTGATAGCATTCATAAAATTTGGTTCATAGAAACTTAAATATGAGGATATACAAGATTTAAAGAATTAAAAGATACATGCGCATTTCTTTTTATAAAAAAATTTGAGAGCATTCTTTTAAAACCACCTTAATACATTTTTTTAATAAAAATATAGTGTTAAAATATCTTTAAAATTAATCAAAAATAATTTTGGTATGAAAATTTATTAATGAATGAATAGTAAGGTTATGTCGCTGTACATACTATAATTTTTAAGGTTTAAGTTAAAACGACAATTCGTCATATAAATTTTGTAAATCAGACTCTAGATCATATTCCTACTTTTTATAGCCCTTTTTTAAAAGGTAGCTTCTAATTGAATAATTAAGTGAAAAGAATTACATTTGTAGTCATTTAAAAGTTGATTAATAATTTTTTAATATTTGTTTAATTCCAATAATATTGATAAATTATTCACAAAAATATCTAGTCCTGCAGTTGGTGAAATTTTGAAAATTGTGAAATCGTCATCATAATATTTTTTTAAAAATTCCAGAGGGAGCGGTCACCCTACAAAATTTCTTCGAGTACTCTCTAATAAAGATGAATTTGTGTTTAGGAACCGATTTGTGTTTTCAAGCGGATAGAAACAACAGAATTACAGAAGAACAAGTGCGGTCACAAAATCCTCTACCAAATTGAATACAATCGCTGCGTTCTACCGCATTTACATACTTCTGAAAATACAGACCGACAGATATTCAGCCCCTCATTGGATTTGGCTGAAAATTGGACAAATGTCCACAGCATAGATGTTAAGTCTGTATACCGTGTTTTATCTATATAGCTCACTTCATTTTGCAGCTATGCAGAATGTTTCATATCAGTTTTGAAACATTCAGACCCATTTTCATTGAATCATTTGCTCAAAATTTAACATAAATCTACAAAATTGATGTAAAGGCCGTATACGACATTTCATCCGGCTAGCGCAACTTATTTTTGAGTAATCTTTTGCACAGACAGACAGACATAGAGAAATGGACATTTTCTAACTCAGGGAAATCTGAAACATAGAAATTCGACAAAATACCGATTTCGATTGCTTTCGACGACTGCAATAATTTATCTAAACTTCGTATACGAGAAAATAATTAATGATTAATGCGCTGGTTTTGTGGGAAATGTACATAGATTCATACTTCTCTTCCTCCTTGGGAGAAAACTGGCATTTTATAAGGACCTGAATCTTCAAAAATTACGTTCTTTCTTCTAACAATATGTTTAGAAAATGTTTAATTTTTTTTACTATTATTTAAACTTTAATAAAAGTAACAACTGCTCGTGCCTATTTGTATTATAAAGATCTTGAAAGGAATGAAAATAATCATTTGTATCCGCATTTAATCCATTTTACTCTTTAAAAAACATAAAGTGTCAACTATTACATAGACCATCAAAAGATATTAAAATTTACCATGCTTTTGAAATTTATTTATGGTTACATTTTTAAAAAAACCTTGATTTGTTTCCTGGAGCTCTGCAAAGGAAAAGAAATTTGGACCCTCAGTATAAAGCCTAAACTCCGGGAGCAGAAACAGGGTGATTCTAACTTTATTATTCTACTCCGAAGCGAAGGCTGGTCACGAAATAATTTGAAAGGTTTATATCGACCTCAAAAGAAACCGTAAAATTCGAAATGAGCCGGACAGTGGATTCTGGGTTTCAGTTTTATAGTTCCAGCCAAACTCTATCACAAAAGTACTTTGGCTAAAATGCATAAAAGAAAATACCGGGATCAACTGGTTAAAACTCTAAGTAATTTAGAGAAAATTAACAACAACTTTTTTATAATCTTTTTCTTTTTTTTTTTACTTAGACAATTTTGGAATATAGAATTGGAATTTTTACAACAGAATGAATAAACCATCAAAATTTTTATAATTTTCATATTTAATATCATTTTGTTCTGTCTAATGAGTTTTACTAGTAAACATAAAAGGGATTCTACAATGAATGGATCAAAATGTGTTATTTTGTGATATAAACTGCTTTTTATTTATATCTAAAGTATATTTAATTAGTAGTAGGATTTCAAACCCTTATAAAAGGTTTCATAAGTTTTGACTAAAACACACACACATACATACACACACACATACACACAAAAACACACACATACACACACACATGTTTAGCCCGTTTCTTCCTATAAGATCTGACCTTCTGAAGTGAAAACTTCGAGACAAATTTTAATGACGTTATGCACCATGTGTTCTTTCAAAGTAATGGGTCGAAATTTCGCCGGGTAGTAGGGATTGGCGATGGAGCATAATGATTCAAGTGTTGTTCTGATCGCCAGACTATGGTTCAAAATTATGATGGCCATTATGACGTTCTTTGATGCTTCTTCAAAATGGATAGGTATTTAACTAAACTGTCTTAATGTAAAAATCAGTTCAAATTCTTTTCATCAGGAAATAAATACACCAGGAAATAAATAAAGTTTTAGAATAATTACCTAGTATAATTTATATACAGCTCATAATAATATTGAGATAATTCACAAAAAAATATAAAGCGATAGTTTTTTTTTTTTTTTTTTTTTTTTTTATAAATGAAACAAGTAATTTAAAATAAGTCGGAAAAAGTCGTTCGAAGTCAGATCTTCGGCATCATTTCTTCAAAGTTCTAGAGCAAGAATGACAGAGGATTCTTCCAAAAAATCTGATCCTGTTCAACCCCTACTTATGTTAGTGTATTGTGGTGGTCTTGATGGCCCAAAGGAACAGGAGCTTTGGAGAAACCTGGCAGAGTTTCGCATGTTTCAATTCAGTCACGATAACTGCGCTTGCTTCTCATTCAGTTGATCAAACAAATCACTGTTGACTTGGCATTTGATTTCCTTTTATTCTTGTTTGATAAATTTTTTTAAATCACTTTATTCTGATCCAAACCCCATAATTCTTGAGTAATGTATTTAATAAAAATAGTTGAAATATTATTTTATGACATAAAAGAAATATTTGTAAGCAGTCAATTATAAGATTCGGATGCGAATGTTTCATGCACTCCATTAATAAATGTAAATCATGCGTAAAAATATTCACCTTTTAAGAAACAGATAAATATGTTACGCATAAAAAGTCATTGCCACGAAAACTGCTTCCATTAATGGAAAGAAAATTAGAAAACACAGAACAAGAGCGTTTGTTTTTTTAAATTTCCACGACGCAGTGTTCTAATTCATATTCGAGATTCTCAGGCTAATTCACTGGCTATCTGTTTCTGGATCAGTGACTGTGAAATTTTGAAATTTCTCCAGATACATAATGAAAATTATTTCCTTCATATATAAATAAATGTTAAATATCTTTGTTTAACTCAGCATCACTATATATAACTATTTTTTTATTTTTTTTCCCACA
>JAPMOR010054845.1:597238-645015 GCA_026543865.1 Argiope aurantia | reverse complement strand
AATAAAGACTCTATAATGATTCAGAATTATTTAAATGTCATCAAAAGCATAGAAATTCATATTGAAAATATTCCAAAATAATATCTAGTACACGATGAAAGAAATGAAATAAAAAAGATGATACATTTCAAATAATCTAAATAAAAATAATACAAAATGCTTGATTATGAAATCATTCGCAACTCCGTTTTCAGCTATATAATGTTATTAAAATGCTCTCAGTTTTATTTCTCATTATAATAGATATAAAATATTAATGATTTTGAGAAGATAAAAAAAAGGCTTCATGATAAAAATTACAAAAAAATTCTGATTTTCGTTTAAAAAATGGATTTTTAACGTAGATTGAAACTACAATTTTATGTACAGCAAAACTTCAATTTTTTTAAAAAGAAAATCTTATAATGAAATTTACTAAACATATAAAATTAAACCCTATCTTCATTTCCCGATCATCAACAAAGAGGAAAATCTAGGATAAAAATGGCAAGAATGAAAACGGTTTGAGTCTCATTTCATCAATAAAATATATTATATTAAAATTTGTTATAATTAATTTTTCAAAATTAATTAAAAATAAAAAAACCATATGGCATAAAAGTTGGTTTAATAAAGCAATGGTCATTGAAAAGATAGTTTTCAAGTTTTATAGTGACATAAAATTTATTTTTATACTATAATATTTTTGTAAGTTATCATGAAGGAATACAAATACCAAATTTACTTTTAATTCTTTCTTAGTTATAATTCGAATCTAAATTTCAGAAAAATCACCCCGAGGCGCATATTCCCACTCTTCAAAGAATATTTGTGGTTAGATATTTGAAAGAGTATCAGATATAAGTTCTATGTCAAATATTCTAACTTATAGTGCATCAACACACACATATACGAGCTCACTTATCTTTACCACTTATAGAAATTGAAAATACATTTTTTTTTTACAATTTCTCTTACGTTTATTCTATCTACACATATATGCAATTTTTGTAACCTTAAAAATCCTCTTTTTTAAGAATGAATTTATAATTTAGTTTTTGAAAAATCTAAATATTTACACTACTTCATATTATGCTAAACGAATTAAAGGACTTCTTCCATAAAAGCAAACAGAGTAGAGACGGTCTAATCAAAATGATTCATCTAATTGCTAATATATTTAATAAGTCTCTTGTTTGTGCACGGCGGAAGGAAATGTTTGCATATTTTCTAAGATAATAGAACTTCTGAATATCTAACTAGCCGTTTATTAATGTCAGTAATCAATAGAAAAGCTTTCGTGTAATCAAAACCAATCTGTTCCGCGTCTATTTAGTCGCCGAAGAAGAAAAGAAAATCTTCTCAAACTGCAATAACATTTTACTAAACTCTCTCCATATTTCACAGATTAACTGTGACGATGGAAATTGCCTCTCCTTGAAATTGCTTAACATTTCTTGCCGGGCGGAAATTCCTTTCCTAATTTGCATATAATTTTGCCTGTCAAAGCCCGAAGCCCAAATTAGCTAAATCAGAGAAGACAATCACTAGGTAACACAGGACACACTCATCCGCTGGAACTGAAGCAATCTTTCTTTGTTCTTTCGACTCATCATATTTTTATTTTGGCGCCAAAACTGACGTTTCGCTTCCCTTCATTTATTCGATTAGGAAAGTGTTTTTCAGCGACGAATTGAGAGCGCAGCTTCGGAAAGAAGCAGTGGCGCTGCTTTCATTTCGACTATGGACGGACTGAAATGTTTGTCAACGCGCGTCAAATGAATATGCAGCAGTTTGCTCTATGAATACATATTTTGCTTAAAGTGGAATCTTAAACAGCTGCATTTATTGGTATTAGTTTAATTTCGTAAGCTCCGTCTTAAAAGAATAGAGCATATTCGTTCAGGTCATGTCAATGACTTTTTTCTGCAAAGTATTTGAATAATTTCCAATCTGACAAAATAAAATGTGTGACGCAGTGAGTTTTTTAAATGGATTTTATTTCAAATAATTTGTTTTCGATTGCTTATATAGAAATTAAAGCAAACTCACCAATAAAAAAAATATTTACGAAATTAATGTAACATAACCAAATTCACATAAATAAATCTAAATTTCATATTTCACATGCTTCAGAAATGAATTGATTGAAAAGGGTAAATTATGTAATAAAAATATTGCTGGTGATTTTTAAAAATGTTATTTTGATGCTCATAAGAAGTTTAGCTCAGAAATTCTTCTGGTTATACCTAATCTAGTTGATTGCATTAGAAAACGGTGACAGTAAACTTCCTGCAAATTAGAATACTGCTTTATTTCAGAATTTTGTTTTAATTCAGGAATGACGTTACTAATATTGTTATGGTGAAGGATATTTATTTATTCGCAATTATGTAGATATCTATTTGGGAATACAAAAACTAACACTGATTTCACTTACATTTCGTTCTCACCGATAGTATTAAGAAGACTGGATTTCTAAATGGACGTTGTTTCAATATTCATGTTATCAAGAATTTTTGAAATAAATTTAAAAACTGTAATCGGACATGGCAAAAATATGATTACAATATCAGTGCTCGGAATCATATATAGGATAATAACCCCATAACAATAAAATCATCACAAGTGATACCCAGGTAGAATACAATCGCTATCAATAAAATGGTAAGAAGTAGAATAAATCTTGCGCGATGAGGGAAATCTTAAGACTTCAGATGGTGTACTAAGGCAAAACTTTGCCGTTGCAGTTTTTGCAATCCGGGCTCAAATCTTATTTAGTGTTGCATATCAAGCCACGTCTAATTACTCATAATAAGGAAGAAGCCTTTTTCTTCCATTAAAATGATCTTGGAGCACCTTTGAGTTCTAGACTCATAGGCTCTACTAGATATAATATTCCAAGTGTGATTAGAAATGGGCAAACGAAATTCTTGAACGAATAATAAATATGTCATTCAGAATTTCCATTCTGAAAAAAATGTGTTAACTTATAATTTCTTGTAAAAATATAGAACTCATAAAATATGCCTAAAACATAATGCTAACAATCCCTTCCATTCATCTGCGCTTCACCGAGAGATATAAACATCATTCTCACTCCCGTACATTACGGCAACACCCGGAATGGATTTTGATCTTGCATCTGTGTAATTACAAATTCTCTCGACTATTAGAGCGGCCAGCTTTCAACTCCACTTCCTCCTGCAATCACTTGTAACGCCCATTCGAAATTGAGTTTCACAGAAAGAGAATTCCATCGTTTGTGAATGAGCCAGCTTTGATCATTAAGCCCTCTCGCTATGGTACACCGTGTACCAGCACCGGGCACTCAGCAGAGGTTAACCCTAACGTCAGAGCTCATCCATAACCGTAGCGGCTTATAATTATTTCGAGCAAGCCGATCTGTCTGGTCGCGACACCTCGCCTTCAATATGTCAGTGGATCGCAGTCGAATTTGAAACTGTGAGTCTTCCATTATTATTGCCCACCGCTGCATATGGCATGATTTGATTATGCCACTGAATTATTAACTCCTTCCCTTTGATATCAGATCGTAAGCGAGCTTATAACGAGCGTACGGATGAAATAGATGTGACATTTATCCAAAGGAAATGGCAGGATTCAATTACATCTGGGAGTTCGGCAGAACACCGTGATGTATTTTCCTGTTTATTGAATGCCGGGGCTGCAAGGTTCTTTTGTATTTAGACTTTGAATGTGTAGTTCTCTTATTTCTACATCTAGAATTGAAATGCATAAAATAAATTATTTTTTATGCTATTGCAGGATTGAATTTATATTTCTTATCGACTCATAAACGCTTGTTTAAATTGTCTTCATTGACATAAGACTGGTCCGATTTTATGTATTTGAGTTCTGTATAATAATTTTGCATGCTTTAGAAAATCATGCATCTGTGACGTATACTCCAAAAATTATTTTGTGTAAACTCTGTATTACTTATATATGATTTATAAGATGCATAAAGTATTAGCTTTAACAAAACTTAAATTGAAATTTCGTCTTATCTTTATTATTTTGTAAATATAAGCAAATTTAACCTTTTCTTCCGATGGTAAAGGATCATATAAGTGTATAATAAACTATTTTGTAACTAAATTAAAAAAACGAATCCTAATTTCTGCTCCATCCATCTGTGGTGTTTCAATTCTATACGAATTGACTTATATAAAAAATTATTTTTTTTAATATCGGAAACAATATCTACGAATGATGAATTCCTAAGGAAAGCTATCAAGATAGTTGCATTTGTTTGCTGTTTATTCTAATCCCCTACTATTTTTCTCGTGTGCCTAATGATCAGGGAATAATGATATTTTTAAATTGATTATTCATATATATTTTGAAACAAAAAGTATAAATAATTCATAAAGATATGTAAAGTATCATGCCAATGCAGATAGGCATGCAATCTGTAAATGTTGGAAAATGCGACAAGTCTTATGTTACGCACTGACGTCAACATTCCGTTAAACCTATATGATGACATTTGGAAAGAAGTAGCTCTTTAAGAAATAAGTCTTCACAAAGAAAAGATACAACAAAATTTTTCTATATATTTTTAATGTGGTAAAGATGATTTGAGATTTTTAACGTTTTCTCTTCAAAAGCTCCATACTAAATTATTGCGAAAAGAGAAATGAAAAAAGAAGTTTTTGCATGCCACTTTAAATTCGAAAAATAGCTTTTCAATTATGCCAATTTTATTGCATACAAGTCTTCTTTATAATATCAGTTGATTAATTCTGGTCTTCATTGTATAAAATTTAATTAATATATAAATAAATGTACATTTAAAAAATATGTAAATTTGATGACTTGTTTGCGTATATTTGTTCAAATCTAATGAAAATATCTCGCATTTTATATTATTTTGATATAATTTTATTAATTTGTATGCATTTAAAATTGTCTTATCAAAATGCAGAAGATGAAAAGAATAAGGCTATTAACATGAGCTTGTTTTTAGAATGTCATTCTTTCTTTAAACTGCTCGACGTAAAAATTATTGCTCACAAATTGCGATGACTCATGCAATCAAGAAAACGACGAAACAAGCTGTAAAGGTTTTCATACTACTATGCTTTGAACTAAAAATTGGAATTTCTACTAGTTTTTTAAAATTAAAATTGAGGTACATTATCAAATTAGATCGAATAGTCTAGTTAAATCGCAGAGAAAACAAGCAGCTAAAATGTTAAGGGATGATTGATTAATCTCGCATAGTGTCCGTTTGAAAGAGTTTAATTTCAAAAACAGAAATATTTTAATCGTAATAAAAAGGGAATGAAATACAAGGAAATTGAGGGAAGGACTTCATACTCTTATTTTTTTGAAAAAATGATGAAAAAATTATCATAGAAGACGTTTGATAAACAGCTACTCAGTAACTGCGTTTTACTCGTTGCTGTTAGCACAAGATGCTTTACAACATAGCTATAGTATTTTCATGATATTGGGCGAATTTAAGAATATAGAATAACGTATCATACTTTACAATGACATTTCATAATCTTTATGATATTCATTTTCCTTGAAACGCAACACATTTCATCAAATAATTCTCTTTCTTCCCCCTTCGTTACTATTAAGTAAGCGTATGTGCAAGAAATTTAAATCGACGTCTAAAATTTGTTATAATAGCTATGAGACTGAAAAATAATTTTTTAAGAGAATAAAATTTTTGTATTAAATCACATCTTTAAAATTTTAAAAATTAAGTATAAATCTTAGTTAAATTTTTTAAAAGTTGTATTAAATCTAAGGAATATTTCATACATGCAATTTTAAGAAAACATACGTATAAACTGGAATGATCTGACATGTGAGAGGAAAAAAAAAACCCGAAAGAAAATGATTCGGATGTTTGAAAACTTGATTCAAGCTAATCCGAAACGCATCTGCAATAAATAACACTTCATTATGTTGCATTAAAAAGTTTGTACTAATCGAACATTTAATGCACTCCATTTATTATTATTATTATTTTGTAATATTTTCTTACTTTATTTTTTTTAAAAAGGAGTTTCAAAACAAGTAGTCATACATTGAAATTTCATTAAACAAATAAAAAAAATGTGGGTTATCCCATTGAATATACTTTCTGAAATTAAAATTTAACAGAAAATGTTTCCTCTGGAGTTTTTAAACAAGAATGCAAATCACATGACGCCTTTTACGCAATCCACACATATTTCGCTGATTCGTTTATAAGATATTTCAGTGTTTATTTTCGCGGGTTGGCGGAGCAAAATCCGTTTTGCAAGGGAAAACACACGCCTCTTTTTAAACGCAGAAAGAAAGAAAAAGTACGAAATAAAAATTGCTGTTGCAGCAAAGGGAAGAAATCTCACTTCGCTTCATGAATTCAGTCGCATAAATACATTGCAAGCATATTTCTTTTTTGTTCATTACTGTTCTTTCAAAGAGAAAATATGACTCAGCCATAAATTTATGATCGTATTTCACACGTATCTCCCATTACTTGGCGCTCGTTAATCATAGCAGCGGGTTCGCCAACTCAATTGCACGAGAAGCTAAACAAATCGAAAACAAGATGTGACGTTAAAAAATCCGCGCCAAGAAAATCGCTAACCAAATGTCTGAAAGGTAAATGGGGGCTGCCGGAAATGCTGAGAGCAAGAGGGAAAAAGTGGCATGAAATCGGGACGTAGCTAGTAGGATATAGTGGGAGCTCATTTTTTAAAAAAGGGCCATTTAAAAATAAAGATTTTTCAAAACAAATATAAGAGCATACATGAAAAAGATTCAATTAAATGAAACCGAATTCAGTGATAATGTTGAATTTCAATTTCAATTTTTTATTTTCAAATATGAACTTTAATTTTCGCCATATATTTGGAGCAGCATAGGCAACAGAATTCAAATTTGTCATAATAGTCACCAATAAGGAATAGTTGTAGACACTCGTTTACTCGTTCATCACATTTCAAAAGGCTTTTTACTTAATTTCATTTTACATACTTTTAGCCCATCACTTTTAATGGGATTAAGGCCTCATTCTACTAATTTCTTTTTCTTAGAGGTATTAGATTAAATTATAGAGAGAATCACAATCTCGACTCTATTTTTTATAACTTAGTTTCGAATTAAACGCAATATATCTCCGGCGTTATTGAAGTGAAATAAAAAAATAGTTGTGCATTTTCATATATTTAATTGTGGCTATAATAATGTCAAAAAACTCAATTTAATATTTTCACTCGAAGTTTAGATAATGTGGAAATAAATAAATACCATTAAAAAAATTTTTCATTCATTTTTGAAAAACATCACGTATATTATAAGGTGTATTTTTCGTTAGTTCTGTATATTTACAAGGTGCAGTGAGTGTGTGCTATTTAAATGAAAAACACTTATCCTTGATATATTTGGTTTAAAATAGGATTCCGATATGTATACATTGTAGATTCATTGACTCCATGCCATATTTTATCAGTGGATCTCATCACATGTTTGGACTATATTCTTTGAATACACACAAAAGGACAAGACAAAAAAATTTGTTTTTCTTTTTGAAAAAGATTTGAAACACTGATTGATATCCATCAAAATACTGATGCTTATTTTAATTTGTTCAGGATTATTGCAAAATCTACGGTACGAAGTTCTGCTCATCATTATCCAGTAAAAATTTGAAATACAATCAAAGCAAATTTTTTTGGATTTTTACAATTTTTTTTATCAATTTCGGAAATAGATATTAGATCAAATTCATACACGCAGCAGATAGAAATAAAGATTGAAAGTCGTAAAAATATCTTCGCCCTTTCTGACCAAATTATCATTTGTTGGTAAAAAGAATTACAATGAAATTTAAAATGAAACAATTTTTAAATACTTCACAATTAAATTTATTCATTTTTTAGCTTAACTAACTAATTAATTGCAACCAAATTAATTAATTAAAATCTTTATTATTCATTTGTAGAAATCTCATGTTGTCATTTAATTCCCATAAAATCCTCCCCAGCCAAAATGAAAACCATGAAATTATATGAAAGTAGATTACTCCGGTGATATCAAAGGCTATCACAGATTTTATGGGAGCTGAAATCATTCTCCATAGTAATTAGAAAGTATTAAACTATGATCTTGCCTTCTTTTAATCGTAATAATGTATATCAGCAATTACATATTATCTCAAATGTTGTACCGTTCACTTGTCATATTTTACCCGAAATTCTCGCTATGAAGAGAGTATATATCTTCACACAGTTTTGAGCATTTTGAGCATAGAGTCAATATTTCTGTGCACACTTTTCAAGAGTTGCTTTTCGAAACTTGATATCAATCAAAAGGTTATTCACAAATATCTTCTCGCTATGAGTGGAATATCAATTAGTGATTAGTTTTGAGCATTTGGAACACAGAATTAAAATTTCTATGCATACTTTTCAAGAGTTATTTTATGGAACTTGACACGGATCAAGAGCTTTTGCATATGCTTTTCAAATTCCGACTTATCTGAGAAAGTTTAATTTTCGATATCTGAGAAAATTTCTATATCTGAGAAAGTTTAGAAATTTTTGAAAAAAAAATTATATAAATATTTTTTTTTTTCAAAAATAGTTATTATGAAACCTGTAATAATCCATATAAGTCTTAACTATTCTGAAGATACGATTAAATTTTCTAAACAGTTTATATGTTAATTTCCCAGAAAATCTTAACCATGATTCTTATAACGTATTATTAATTAAGGATATTTTCTAACAAGCCATTTTGCTTTTCGAAAAAATATGAATTGTGCGCTTTATAAAGATATGATTTTTAAAATCATTTATAAGGTCTTTAAAGAACTACTTAAATAATTAATTTAATGAGTTTGCGGCTAATTTTTTGTATATTACTTTCTTCTTTTGCAAATTATGCTTAATGTGCTTAAAAATATTATATTTCTTACGTTTTCACTATGTTTTAACAAAATTATTCATTTAAACAAATCGAAAAATCATTCATGAAATCAGTGAGATTAAAAACTCTTAATAACAGTGATGTAATTATTTCTCCTATTCAAACTAATCATTATTAACAGCTGGTTACTACAGTTACTACAGCACACTCTTTGTGCGGTGTGACAACGGAATAGGTTTGTTGGGTATAATCAATGTTGAATTAATAACAGTTGAGAATAATTACCTGCTAACATTAATAATTAATTATTCTAAATAATTATTAATTTCCAGTTTGTTAAATCTCCTGATTACCGTCCATTTCCGAAATTTTGCCCTATTCATTAATATGTTAACAACTAGAAATTAATATGAATTAAAAAGTTATGAGTGCTGGCTTCCATTTATATTTTTACACTGATAATTGAATTTTATCACAAAACATATATTAATTCGAATAAATTAAAAAATATGTAATTCTAAGTTAAGATTCATTATTAAACTAAAAGATATTAAATAAAAGGTATATTGTGTGTGTCTGCGTGCGCGCGCGCGCGCGTGTTTGTAATGATATTTCATAATTCTATTTTAAATCTTGATAGGTTTCCTATGTTTTTATTCTTCAATTAGACCGTGCTACTTAATTCTAAACTTTTTTTGCTATGTTCTGATTCAAATTCCACATTTTTATTTAATTATTTCTAATACATCGCTCGCTAAATTGATGGCCATCGTGAATTCTCACATTCCGAGCAAAGGTGTAACGATCCCTAACGCCTATGACATTCTTTCAAAAAAAATCTAAGATTCCTTTTCCTAAGTCGACACGTGGCAAAGAAATCCCTGTAAATCATTTTCAGTCATTTTACTCTTGTGTGGCGATGTAAAGAGAGGCATCTTTTTATAAATGATCTTACCCATGCACAAAATGTACCCCTCGTGGTTAAATGAATTGAATTATATTGCAAAATTTCTTCTTTTCTACCACGCATCTGCAAAATTATGTTACGTACATATACTCTTGTTATATAAAGTTGTTATAATTTCTTTTTCTAAAGCAGAATTTAACCACACTAAGAAAAAGGACAAATCTGAAGATGAGACGCTTTCGATATAGTAGTTGATTCAATCCTTTCCGCCGAGCGAGCGAAGAAATGATGGCATAAATTTAGTTACTTTTATACTTTTGTCGGTTATAGCCATCCGAGCCCAACCACTTCCCCACCACATTACTTTCGCAGCGTCCAGATCATTTAATCAAATGTATATGACTACGAACAGAGCGAATCCAATCCCAATGGGAGTACGATGCAGAATTTAAGCGAGTATCAGATCTTTCTGGAACTTGTTACGAAACTTGGAAAAATCATGGACAAATTTTAAGAAAAATAATTAGATAATTAGTACGTCTTTAATTAAAAGATATTTTAAGAATTAAATAATAAAAAATCAATGTGCTAGGGAATCAAATCAAGCAAACAAAGCGGCAACAAAGTTTTCGGTAAATATTAGCTTCTGTGTTGTTTTGTAACAAATATCTAAAATGACTTTTAGAAATGACAACAATTTGCGCTATATTTTCATTAAAATCAGCACAATAAAATTTTCTAAATTTGTTTTCAACTATTCATGTAGCATTTTTTTTTTTGATATTGTATGCAGTCATCAAAAAATGAAAACCTATTGACCTCTACTCTCTTTTTGTGTCCAACGGCTATCTGGATGTAATGATTGCGAACTGGACGACTTGAGCCATTTCACTCGGCGTTGGTCATCGTGCATGAACTTCAGCATCAAGCTATTTTGTGATCGAGAAATAACATCATCTTTCCTGCTTTCCTATCTCATTTATTATCTACTCGAAGCGAAACACGATGAGCTTTAAACTGTCTCCATTATTTCTCATAAAAGCTTTTCGACAAAATATATAGCATTTTTTTCCTTCTTTCCTTTCTTCTCAAGAAATAAAGCTTTTCCTAAATACCTCCGAAATTTTTTTACTAGTCACGATCACAAAGAAAACTTTCACAATTATTATTTTTTTTTCATTCCTTCTCTTCTTTAGCTCACCCTCCCCTCCCCTCCTTCTCCTCAAACAACCAAGATTTTGGTTCTCGGAAACGAGAAAGGATGTCGAGATTTCTGTAAGTTGGGTTAATGGCTGAAACGAGACGGGTTAGAAGGAATAAGAAGTGAAAGGGGTAGAGCTTGATAACTTCATGAGCTTTTTCTTGCTTACTCTCAAGCTCTTTTTTTATGTCCGGAAAGTTCTTTGAGTATTGTTTAAATTTATGCTATTCTATAAAACGGCAACAACTTCATAAGCAAAGTATCTTTTCGAATTATTGAGATTTGAAAATCGGTCGAGTATTGGTAAAAGAACGGTTTGGTGTATTGTGTTTTAGTCCAAGATGAAACGAAAACATTGCAAATAATATTTCTTTTGATGCATATTATCAATTTTTCCTAGTTTGGAATTTTCTTGGATGCATTATTGTAAACTTTTATTATAATTTCTATCTCTATCTTCACGAAGAAGTTTCCATATTCTTTTAAAAGAGAATTAAGAAGTTATTTACCTAAATTCTTAAAGTCAATATTAGAATATAATGCTATTTTAAAATAACATTGGGCATGCCTTTATTTGTTTTTTAAAACTCATCAATAATAGTTCTGAAGTTTTCCAAGACTTCAATAGCTACGAGAACGATATCATTGATTCACAACGAGCAATTTGAACGCAAAGCAATTAGGAAATTTCTAAAACACAGATTTCTGCATTTTCAATTTATAAAATAATAATTAATGATGATAGTTTTAAATGGAATGAAAATTCCTTTTTACATGATATCAATTATATAAACGATACTTATTGAACTACTTTTCATTGACGAATAATTGTAGAGCTTTTGCAATGAAAATAATCTGATCTTATTTGTGAACATGGACTATATATAACTATACATGACTTTAGTGTCCTCTAAAGTTATGTATAGATGAAGAACTGTAATATTTTCAGGCCTATCTGTATGTTCGCGAAATTGAAGTGAGAATGCTTGAGTGATGGGACACATTTATTGATTGGATACACACATTTTTAAAGTACAAAAAGTAAAAATTATTAAACAGCATAATACATGAAATATGCTATTTTTCTGATTTTTAAAAATAAAATTAAAGATGTTCAGACAAATTTGAATTAACAGTCAACAAAGGCAAAATGTTCTTAATTATTCACGTTCCTAGTGAAGTGACTAGCGGATAAAAGTTGCAATTCAAACGACAATTATCTATAGTGAGTTTCTTTCTGCAGCCAAGGTTTAAAACTATTAGAGCTATGTAGAACTCTGTAGCTTATTTCCTAAAGAAATACAGGGCTTACGAACATGAAACTATATGTGTTGAATTCTCTCTCTTTATAACAATTTAAAAACATTTTTCATAGGGATGGTGAAGACATTAGCAAGCATTAATAATTATAATTTTTTAAATATATATATTCGTCATTCGTTTACTTTTGTTGGTTTATGTTAATATTCTTTATTTTTGAGAATTAAAACGGTTACCGAATCATTTACTTTAAAGTTAAATGGAAGCAAAACCATTCGAAATGACATAAAAATGAGTGAAAGGCAGTTTCGTTTTTGAGAGCGAAAATTGTTTGAAAAATTTGTAGAAGGTTACATAAATGTAATTATTATAGCTTTATCAAAATGTGCGCAACTTGTAAGAGGGAATTCTGAGAGAAAAGAAATAAAAAATTGTTAAATTCTTACACAAATGACAAGTGAATATTGCAGTTTCGAACAACAATTTTTGTATATAAATAGAGAGATACAGTCGTGTTGTTAAAACATTAAAATTTTTCTTAAATAATTTGGATAATGCTTGGCGAGTAATTCGTAACGTTGAAGCTAAAAACCATTTAAAGCTTTTGTTGTAAAGCTATATTGTAAATGCAAATTTTAAGATCAGTGTTTTGAAATGCATCCTTAAGTCTATGTGTTATTAAAATGTACATTTCTTAAGAATGAATTTGCGTACATTTAATATGAAATAGTCTAACTATCCACGATGAATATAATTGCAAAAATACTTTCAATTAAAATCGGGAGTATCTAAGCGGAATGTTTACAAGGTGTGTTTGTAATTATCTATACTTTGAAATTTGAATTTTAATTAATTGCTTCTTCAGTATTATTATTCTACTAAAATTCATATCGCATATTCCCCAGAAATTTATTTTATAAACTTTTTTGCAAATTAAAACGCTTTTTTTTCTTTTGATATATCTTCAGACATTTCCTGGGAATGAACACTATCCATTCATTTGGAGTTTTATAAAACTTTTATATAAAAATATTTCGTACATATTCCTTTCCTTCAAGAGTAGTCGTTGTCTTTTTTAAGGCGAGACGTATTTAAACTTATTCTTTATATTTATTTACACGATAAATATTAATCGTGTTGTCTAATAAGTTAATACTCATTGACATATTATATTAAACATTATTATTTGAAAATAAAACGTTTTATGTAAAATTGAATTTTATATTTTGAATGCATGTCTTATTAAATTAAAGGCTTAGAAATAGCGATGTTCATGTTTAAATTTTGAGCAATTACAAATATTAATTAAACAAAAACTCTTTCTGAACTTTTACAGCTCCTACTATTGTTTAAGTGAGAATCCTTCCCTGAGATACTTATTTTGTAACAATTATACTGTAAGATTATTGATTTATAATTAAAATTTTAATTGAAATCATATTAACAATATCACGGCAAGATAAACATTAATCTGTATAAACAAAAGCGAAATGCGGATTTTTGTATTTAGCGAACGGGATTTCTTCAGCACCAATGTTATGAAACATATGCAGGCTTTTAGAATAGGTTTCATAGAAATGGGTTAATTACTTATTAATTAAAAAATTGTCTCTGCAGCTGAAGAAAGTGCAACACGGTTATGCTTAAAATTTGTTTAGTGAAATAAATTCAAACTAGTCAAGATTTATTTATCAAAGAGATATTTAAATAAGATTTTATTTATTTTTCTTTACTTTCTTTTAAAAATATTTTTAATTGGAAAATTATTTTGAAGTTAACTGCAATTTAAGAATCGGTTCAAATCTTCGCTACTAGCTTTTAACAGTCGATAGAGATGGAAAATAACTTTCTCCATATTTCGTATTGCAAATGCACATTTAAATTGCCACGCATGTGTTGTTGAACTAATTTTTATATCTCTGTTTAATATAGCCAATAACATATTAAAATGCTTCAATCATTTTTAAAACTGCCTTGGAACTGGCATAAGGTTTAAAAAGATAATAAAGTTCTATGTAGAGTCGATTTTCTCATTCTTAGTTGAAAATGCAGATTAGCAGCAGACGACAAAAGATTTTCTATATTAAAAGATAAAATTCTTTCTTTATTATTCATATTATTCATATAAAAGAATTTTTTTACATTAAAAATAGTTCAACGTAGCTTTCAGTACCTAATTTTATATAAGATAATTCTATTTTGATTTTTTAGTTAAATCTCGGTTTTTATTTACAAATATTGGAATACAGTAATTGTGTCATAAAGTGTTTTTGGCAATTATTTAGAAGTAAAAGCTTTTATCGACAAAAAGCACGAAGAGTTAAAGCATTCCTCTGAGCATCTGTTGGGTATATCAGTATATATTTCAGTTCAAGGAAGATAGTTAAGTGAATGCAATCAAAATGGTTCTCAAAAAATATTTGAAAAAAATATCTGCACTTACCATCTATCAGTACATTCGATAATTTGTACCGTTCACATTCTTTTCTGCATGTCATTCGAAATTTGAACAGATGCAGTGCGCTCTACTATTCATCAGAAGCTTAAAATTATTACATCAGAAACTTAAAATTATTTTTAATCATACTTTTGTACCTGATTTTTTGAAGATTGCCAAATTTTGAAAGCAACGACTATGATCTTCCAATTCTTTCCCCACACCACCTTTTTTAAAGAGTTCTTTATAAAATATTTTTGTGCAGAAAAAAATAAAATGAAATTATATAAAATAAATATGCTTCTTCCTTTTCCTGTAAGAGCAAACTTAAATCCACAGTTAAAAAAAAGATTGTAATTGCGTGGATGTCAGATACGACTTTTCCTTTCTTAAATAAATAAAATAGCTTTGAAAAGAAGTTTCAAATTTTCTTTTGAACCGTCACTCACGTGAGTTTTTCACTGCAACCGTGAATTCACTGATACCCCCTAACGCTTAAATTATGCACGAAATTTGTTTAAGTGCCGCTCTTTTCACAAGAATAACATGCAATACAAGTTATTTTCGTTCTTTTTTTATTCTTTATCATTCTTCATTCTTTAGTTGTCGTAAAAAAGACACACGATTCTAATGAGCATTCGAATTCAAAAGAAAATGGTTCCCGAAATGCATATGTATGGGAAAAAAAAGAAATTTCTTAAATTTGCTTTAAATGAAGCTCAGATATGTGCACATCACAGGAAACACATATGCAGGCTTAAGGGAAAAAATCTAAATATCTTAAAGAGACACTGCTCTTCCGTACTGGCATTGTTCAGAAATGGTTTGATCTCAAAGTCAGCAAATACATAAAAGGAAAGTTTCTGTTTTAAAAACAGAAAAAAATGCCCAAGAAAAAGAACTGATTGAAACGCACAAAAAATTTGTTAAAAGGTTTATTTCTTACATAGGTGGATTAATTGTTTACCACGGATGTCGGTCTCCGCTTTATTATTTTCGTAGTGAAGCGTCACTGTTTCTATGAAATGGAAAAGTATGATTTCTTTTTGCCATCGTGCTGTTTTTATTTTTTGCATAAACTCCTTCAGTTTTAAACTTGCCACATTAAAAAAATGGCTGCTAATTAGTTAGTCCGACTGTTTTTTTATTTTATTTCTTATGAAATAGGTAAAAAAAAGCTTTTGAAACAATCGAAACAAACTGACTCTGAGATGGAAATTTAAATTACAACTTTCTTATACAAGAAAGAACCGTTTTGCAATTATTATATTACTAGTCGTCTTTGGCGACCAGCCGGTTCGCCAATCTTAATGTTCGTTTAAATTTTAATAATTAATTATTTTACGCAATTCCAACTTTAATAGATTCTTCATCAAAATATATTAAAACTTCAAATTTTGATAGTCATATAATTTACTCATAATATTATAAAGGCCTTCAGTCATAACGTAATATGTATCTCTCAAATTTTCTGTTAACTCTCGTAGAATTTATGCTTTAAATGAAAGGGGAAAGAATTAATTTGTAATTAATATAATAATATTTTTTACTGAAACAAAGCTTTTTTTTATAACATGAATACTGAAAACAGAGCCACTGAGCGTTTAAACTTTATGGGCACTAAAGAATATCTTTCTTAATTTATGTAATATTGTAAGAATTTGTCAACAAAATTTTCTCAGATTCATCATGAACAGATCGATTAATTAACAATGTTTAATTTTTAATGCATCAAACACTAAGAAAATAAAAAGAATCGTTTAAAATAATCGGTCGAAAACAGGTTTAAAAAACGATGTACTTCAAAATATAAGCATATACAAAAAAATATATAACTAACATAAATACAATTTAATGACAAAAGCATGCAACTAACCTAAAAATAATTTAAATCATTGAAAACAGGTTAAAATAAAACTATTTAAAAAACGATATACTTAAAACTATAAGCATATACAAAAAATATACAACCAACATAAATACAATTTAATTACAAAAGTATGCAACTAACCTAAAAATAATGTAAATCATCCGTTGATAATGGTTGTCATGTCAACAATCAGAACACAATGCGCATGCGTGAATTTTCAACGCCAGTTACGGTAACGCAACTGCGTGAATTTTTCTACGCCAGTTGGGGTAACTCTATGCAGATTAGAAAGTTTTAATTTCCTTTATTTTGTGTTATTTTAATTCAAAAATACTTCAGAATGAATCTGAAAGATGGATTAATTAAGAATGTTTAATTTTAAATGCATAAAACATTAAGAAAATAAACACAGAATCGTTTGAAATAATCGGCCGAAATATGTTAACCATAGCCTGATTATTGTTGGGGGAAAAAAATTGAAGCCTTACCCATTTGGCGGTGGGGAAAATGGAAGAATTTTTTTGGCTGGAAAGTTAGTTTTTAATTAATAATTAAAATTCTAATTAAAAATTCAAAAAACGGGACCCCAGGTGCACATTTCAAACCTCTTATATATGCACCAAATTTGGTAGCTATAGGTCAAATGACCTGGCCTGTAGAGCGCCAACACACACACACACAAACACAGATTGAGCTTTATTTATAAGTATAGAGTATAGATATTATATTGAAAAAAATTGCAGGTGCACGCCATTTATTTTTAATTTGAGTGATTATAGAGGACAATTTAATGCTGTGTTCGACAACTTTGTCAGCGATTCCGAGGCCTGACCATTGGAGAGAACATAAAGGAAAAAGAGAGCGAAAAAGGAAGTTCAGAAAATTGCCTCCCTGTTTTCGAATGTGATGCTGGAACCGATTTTGGTAAAAGATTTAGACAGTAAAAGTGAGTGGTATTATATCCCAAGAGTAAATAATAAATCATTTTACTTTCATTTAGTTTCATTTACAGTTTTACAATCATTTACAGTTTTACTTTCTCTGGTACAGTTTATACAAAGAGAAAGTATTGTAATAGTGAAAAAATGTGTACTCTAGAATTTGACGAATCCCCACATTACGGACCTCCCCGAAACCCCCAAACGGGGTGTTTCTATGTTATGCCCGTCGGTCATTCTGTCTGTGAACGCGATCTTTTAAAATCGCTTCGAGATAGGCAGATGAAATGATGTTGATGTTACCATAGGGTCCTTTTCATTGTAGATAGCAATGAAAATTGAAGCGAAATCCATTCTGAGGAAGTCTGTCTGTCCTAATGCAAGTGAACAAAATAACTACAAAATATAGAGTTAGATAAAATTTGGTACACAAATTTTTTCTTTAAAATTTGTAATCAAATTTTGAACAGAATCCGAAAGGGAATGGACCGTCTGGGGGTCTCTATTTTCGGTTGTATGTGAACGCAATGTGATGTCAATCGAAAAGAAAAAAGTATATATCGAAAACATATATTCGATTTTCTGATATTTATTTATTTACCGCAAACCGGTGATAAATCACACAAAAAATCGGCAACATTCGCATATTAGATTCAAGTTAAAGATCGATATTTTGTAAATATTGTTCGCGAATGCTATGTAACTAATGCACAATCATCGGTTGTCTTTACTATACTAAAAAGGACACAACTATTATATGTAGGATTCAAAAAATGAAAATAGGAATGTTATGCTCATTATAGAGCGGAAAGTGAAATTTTATAGAATTGAAATAATTTTATGGACGATGAAATTCGAAATGATTACAAACTAACCGCTTTGGCAAAGAACTGATTCGCCAGGATGTATGCCCACTAAAATTTTTAATTCAATATTTTATTTCACTCCATTTCTTAATAGTTTCTTCAGCAAAATATTTTTTTTTTATTTTCAAATTTTCACAGTCATATAATTCATTTTATTACAGAAGCCAAAAATAGAAGCCTACAAAATATCTCCCTAATCTCATCATCTATAAAATTTCAATCTTAAGCTGAATTGGAACTAACTTTTTTTTAATTAAACATGTTTCTTAAAAATATCAGAAGAGGGAACAGAAACGATCCGCAGTTTTAGGCGCCCTATAGATTTTTTGCATAATTATTTTTGCACTATCCAAAAGAATTATTAAATAAAAATTACTCTGATTCATCATAAAATTCAATTTTGTTTTGAAAAGGATTCAAGTGATGTAAATAATTAAATTTGATTTTGTATCAATCAATGAATATACTTTACGAAAAATGACGAGCTTTAAATTTTGATTCTTGGTCCTTTGATTCTTGGAAATCATATTAAATGAAATATTCTTGACACGCTTCATCTTTTAAATCCGAACAACGCTTCTTTCTTTTGCGGCCAAATATGATTAAGTTATGAAGTTTTGAATATCACTATTTCAAGACAATCTACCGTTTCATAATCATAAGACTAATCAGGCTTCAGGGAACACCAGACACTTATAGGCGAAATTTTTTTCACACGGTCAGTGGTGTAGTCTAAAACAGAGTTTTTATAAAATAGAAGTATTCAAATTTTCATAACTTACCCAGTATTAATTGCAATAGAGTGGACCATTCCTTTTATTTAAAATATTAGTGCCCCAAGAAAATTTTATCATAGAAGAAATGTTAGATTGAGAATCTGTATAAAAATATATAATTTCTCATAAGAGCATTTATTGACACTAGGCATTGCAATATCGGACTAAAATTTCAATACCGGTATTCGGTATTTTTTAGATCATAATACCAGGATACCAGTATTAGAAATTTTTGAAAAAAGAAAGGAAACACAGGTGTTTCCAGTTTTATTAAAGAGGGTAAATATCAAAAATAATTTGTAACTTATAAATTATAATACTATATAAAGAATCACAAAAAAGTAAAGAAATATCTTATTTATTTAAATCACAAAAAATTGTAAATATTACTATTCGGTCTGTGGTACTATTACAAATTTTTAAAATGTGATCTTAAACAACATAATGCATTAATTGTACTGTCATTAAGGCTGGAACATAATTTTGTGCAAAAATGACCAGCTGTCGAAAACGCTCTTTCAGCATCTACGCAAGTTGGTGGTGCTGTTATACTTTTTCGAAGTATTTACCTCTAAATCCCTCATCTTCAAATAAATCGATTTCTCGTCGGATGGTTTTGGATATAGCTGATTTCTGTATTGTATTTTGGTTGGTTGAAAGTTTTTTTTATTTATCGCTAATTTTTGTTCAAGAGAATTCCTTTTCACTATCGACATTAGTGTCAACAGAATCTTCGATAACTGTACCGAATTCTTCTGAATGTGAATAAGTTTGTGGATAAAAAAAATTTAAAGAAAATTTACTATAAACTAATCAGATTTGAATTGGTTAGTCTCTTTTCTTCTCTTTCATTTCCATTTTTAAAATCCTTATAATTATGTAAATACCATAAGACAGTTTCTATTTCGGTATGCCTTTCTTCTGTGCGAGTTTTTAATGTAATATATAATTCTTCAACTAGTGATGTGTGCTGTCCTTTCAGTGACTTCAACATGAAATTTATTGTTGCATTAGCTGTTAATAAATTAGAATCTCTCCGACATAATGCCTCAATAGCCAGTTTTATTGGAAGCAGAGCTGATACAGTTCTGGATATTAAGTCTAATTCACTATCTGAAAAATAAATTTACAATTTTAAGTCGATCATTGCTTTTTGGATTGGATTTCTCAGCTTCAAAAGTCGTTCCATCATTAAGAGTAAACTGTTACAACGTGTTTCAGAATCTAATATAAACATATATTCTTTTTTATTTTCAATTAGTGTATATTTATTAATATGTTCCTTTTTATAGGGGAACGTTTTAATATCTTAACAATTTTTCGAACTTAATAAATTATAGGAAGCTATTCTTGATGGGTTAATATTTCGTTCTCATTAGCAATATCTTCTTCAACAATTACATTATCATTTTCTTCATTGTCAATACCACTCTCTTCAAAGTCGGGTCCAAAGTTTCTATATTCACACTATTTTGATTCTTCTGTTCTTTATTTTTTTGTATAATACATCTATTACAACTAATTGAATTCCATGAGCATAGCACAATTGCTGATATGCACCAATCAACCTTCCAACTTTTTACATAACTGTTGCTCCATTAGTCATTATGGATGAAATATCTTCTGTCAAGGACAATCCATATTTCACTAATTTAGATTTAAGCAATTAATTGAGCCATTAATTAGCTAATTAATTTCGCCCGTTAGGGAGAAATAAAAACTAAAACGTATACTATTTTGCTATATTGGCGGTCCCTGAACATGTAGTGGAGACAATTTTAAAAATTCCTAGTAAATACCGAAAAAACGGTATTTAAACTTGTGAATACCGGTATTACAAAATTGTTCAAATGGCTCAAAATACCGGTTCTCAAAATACCTGTATTGCAATCCCTAATTGACACATACATACATATTATACATATATATATAACCATGTTTTCCTTAAATATTACGTAATTATTAAATTAATAATAGTAAGTGGTGAATTACTAATATAGGTATTTTAAAAGTTATCAGAAATCGTATTTTGCACTTATCTTTCTGGAAAATATCATTTTTATGTTCATTTCATTTCATTTTTTTAGCACGTGCTGAAAAATACAATTTTCTAGGCGTAATGTTCATTAAGAGTTAATTTAATTTTTTAATCTAAGATTTTGCCAACACATTGACAAAGACTCATTTTTTTCATGTGCACGTAATACAATCATGTAGGCTAAACTTTATTTGTATTTTGCGTGAAATAATTCTTTTTGGAAAATTTGCTTAAAGTATATTTGAAAATTCATTGAAAATAAAAATGTATTTTGAACTAATAACTTTGAAAGATAATTTTTTGAATTTTAAGATGATGCAAAAAATCATTTTCAAAGTCAAAAGTCATTACAGCAATATTTTCTGATGTTATGCCGGAAAAACGGCAAACTTACAATGAATTTTTAACTAATGAAAATTCTAATAATTTTTTTAAAAAACGCCTCATCGTTGCACATTTTTATTTTCCAAAGTCTGGAAGCACAAACTGGCCTATAGAACGTCGATATAAACACATTTTCATTTATAAGTAAAAATAAAGATAAATAAGGTGAAGATAATTCATTTTATGAGCAAACAACGCTTCACTTTAAAACAGCAACAAAAATAATGAAGATTCATTAATATTTTGCAATAAAAATTTTGTATCCTTAATAACGTAAAACTGAGTTGCGTTTTCTTAACTTCCATCATGAAGCAAAATTCGTATTAAGAATACGAACCTCATTCATTGAGAAACTGTAAACAATATTCCTGGAATGTACAGGAGGTTACATGAATTCGAATATTCATTCTGTATAGGTGACTGTATAGGTATGTTGATTCAAATTTACAAGTCCTCACATAACCACAGAAACAAAATTTTTGGAGACCTGATGAGTGAGCAGGTAATTTATCCACTCAAAATATAAAAAAAAGGGAGTAGGAATCATTATTTTAAATTGCTTCAAAGGAAATCCATACAAGTAACATTAATCTACCACATACGTTTAGCTAATTATAAGTAAGCTTTGAGTATTTCAACAATTTGAAAGAAAACACTAGCAAACAAACATTTAAAATCATGTCACGATTTTCTTTCGGAAGAATCTTCACATTCCATTATTCATTGAAGGGAAACAAAACTTAAAGGAAAATTTAATATTTTAAGAGAGAAAGATGATGAAAACACTGTGAGAATTAAAAAAAGAACTATTAAGCAAAAATTCGTGTCAGAAATTCATTGTTTCCGAAAGTTTTACTATGAATACATTAGTTAAAATGCATAGGAATTCTGGGCAATGTACAGTCATTAAAAGTTTCCTTTAAAATTAACTACTAAAATTACTGTCATGGACATACATTCGGGTCTTCCAAACCAATATATTTTAATGAGCTTCGCTTTACCATTTCTATGAATTTAATGCATTATTGGTGAATGACTGCGCAGTGAATTGGAAAATAAACTGATTAAAATGCGCTTCGAATCGGTTCAATTTATTCAGTGATTTTTTTAAAGAAAATGAAACATAATTACCTTTTTAAATGGAGATATGATAATTATTATTTAAACATATGAAAATTGGATTTTTAGAAAACTGAAGGTGCGTTTTATTGAAATGTCTTTCACAACTGGGAAAAATTTGTATGGAGGCTCTTGTTAGAAAGTTGCCAGAAACATTAAGATTTTAAATATAACGAAAATCACTCTATTAAATGCACAACAATTATATATATATACTTAAGATTATGTATATATAATCAACTAAAATTTAATTACTTTTAAAGTTAATCAACATTTGAATGATTAACTTTAAAAATATGCTGTTTTAATTTAATAAAAACATTTTCAGATTCTTAATATATAGCCAAACAATCTTCAAAGAAATGTAAGTATCATATTCAGCAAAAAAATGTTTAAACAGAAAAATTTAGTAAACACTGAAAAGATTGAATTCAAACGTAAGCAAACATTTAATTCACATACTATTTTTTTAAAAAAAATAGCTTAATTAAAAGAATATTAATTAAATCAATTCCATATGATACTGACTTCAAAGTTTCTGCCTCTTTGATTCTGTTTCATGCTCTGAGAAAACTGCAGTATTGAAAGAAAATCGCGGAAATTTATTACTCTAGATGAGTTCTATATCATAATGCAATGTGGCATACGTTTATCGGCAAATTAGGTGGGAAACTGCTAAATCTAAAAAATGGATAAAAGTCTTGTATCGCTTTTATTGTCTTTTAAAATCTTTTCAGCAGTTAAAAATAATACAAAAATAATAATTTAATTAAATATATGCAATAATTCTAATTAATAACATTAAAAATTCGAAAGATAGAAGTTATCGCAAATTTGTATACTTTTTTTTAAAAAATCTCTAATAATGTATAAATTATAATTGATTAATACCTGGTTCATATTAATAATAAAGAAATGCAAAGTGAGATCCTATACTAAGGTATGTACTTTTCCTGTATTATTCGCCGGAAAGGAGTAGCTCGTATTCTATAAAGAAGATTATTAAATTAATGCAAAGTTTTTTTTCTCTGATGAAAAAAATATTATGTATTTTAAATACTAATGTTTTTGCAAAGATATTATAATTGGATAAACAGAGAACGCATTTAGAAGAGGAAGCTAATATTTTATTGCTCCAACGCTTTTCGAGTTTCAACGGAAAATAATCGCGACGACTTGAACGCCCCCGAAATGCTTTTAGAATTTAAAAACAGTTGCAAAGAGAGGCTCCGGTATTTGTTTTGGAATGATCTAATTTGTGTGGAGAGACGATTACTCGCTTTTATTGTCTTTCGTTCTCTGGAAAATATCCCCCAGCAGTTGGATGTTCAGTTGGATTGAAAAGACTATATATTTCTCAAAGAGAAGCTAGAAGTTTTACTGAAGGCTTAAAAAAGTTTCAATTATATCGTTTAGGCAGAGTTGGCGGTTTTGGAGGATTTTTATTCAAGAATGTTTGTATTTTGAATTTTGCTTCAAGTGCTAATAATGAAAAATATATTAGCTAATAAAATCGATAATATGTTCTCAGATGACGATTCAGTTTAATTACTTTATTGACTTTCTAAGGTCATATATTTTTAAAATCAGCACTGAAGAGTTCGAATTTTGTTTCAATTTGTAGGTGTGCGTAGTGAAGTTTGCTTTTTCACTTCAGTTATTAATTAGTATTTCGATCTCTGCTGTTGTGATAAATTCACCCGATTTTTATATCAATATTTAAAATACTTTAGTTGTTCTAAAAATAGTGAATGTATCGAGATCGTTAAAAAAATTATCGAATTCATAAACTAACTTTTTTCCTTCTATAATTTTTGAATTATTATTTTAGCGGAATTCGCAATATTTCCAGAAGATAATTTAATGATATAAATTAAAAACTTAACTTTCTCTCTTCATTATTCTCCATTCCACAATACAAGCAGGGAGAATGCTCACCTTTTGAGATTTTCATATACTATGGCGCGTTTGCTGAGTCATATTTGAATTCGAAAAACAGAATATGCACTTTAGACTTCTTCATTCTGGTTCGAAATGTTTATTAGATATACGATTATGCAAAGATTATAAACCAAAATTTGTTGAACCCCCTTGGAGCACCAGATATTGAGATGAGAAACTTCCAGAATGCTGGTTGGTACAGAAAGAGTTGAAATCAGCTACCCTGTTCCAATGGCGGGAGTATGCCTCCTAAGGGAAGAGTTGTGCCGTGGGCAGTGATGGCTCTCAGGACTCAAACATAGTTCTGGCCGATGGTACAGCAGCCGCCGGTCATTCTGATTTTCCGTGTGCTTCCGGGGGAGGGAGAGTCAGCTATGACACCCAAATGGTGCTTACTCAATTTTTGGCGTCATCGAGTGATCTCGTTCACATAGGACACAAACTGATGGAGCAGTAAATAGGTAGATTCGGACATAGATCTTCATTTCTGACGATGTAGCCATATCAGAACTAGCGAGGCTTTTGAGTGATTGTATTCTCACGATCTCAGATGGACATAGACGGACTTTCTGGGATTAAAATTCCCTGAAAATTTGAAAGAAATTCGCAGTTTCGGTATAAACAGCACCATCGCTCATTGTACTTTGTACTTATCGTGTTCATGAATCAATAGAAAAAATTCCAAAAATGGTTTCTCGATCCCAGAGAAATCTCAAATATGGAGATTCCTCAAAATCATGAGGTTGCATTTTTGGACAATAACAATACTTAAAGTAATATTTCTTATATTTCCTCTACGAGAAAATAAAATGTATAAATATTTTACATCGGTTCTATTCTTCTTTATAGATTATTCTAAAACATATTATATATTTATGTACAGGCTAGCACATAAATATATAATATTATAAAAATACTTCCATATTTCCTTCATGATTAACAAAAACATTTGGATTTTTGAGATAGTATCGAAATTCATAGTAAATTTCTAACAAAAGCACAGAGAAATCAGCTTTTCCACTGCAACTCCCAGAAGCCCAAAAGAATAAGAAAATCAGTGACATCCTTTACATGAGTAGAAGAAATGATCGACAAACTGTCAACCAGATGTTTTATGTCAATGTTCAATACTTTCTTCAGCTAAGAACTCTGATGGCTACAGGAAAAATAATCTCGAGATTTCTCTACCATCGATTTATCAGATTTTGAGAAAGAACTTATGGAGTGGTGGGAAGGGATATTTATCTTTAACTTTTTTCTTGCGTTAAGTATGCCTTTCTTCAAGCGAAGCAAATTCATTGGGAAAAAATAAAACCTTCCGATGCTTAAAAAAAGTTTTCAGTTACGATAATGTTGACTTAGGAATTTAAAAGGAAAATTATTAAGATGCTTCTAAGGAAATATTAGGAAAATTAAACAATTCATCAAAATGAAGTTTGAACTTCATTTGAATTTTGGGATGATCCAAATTGTCGTTTAAAAGTAACTTAATTTTTTTAAGTCACTTTTACACTTTTACAATTTGGTTATAAATCCGTCTGTCAATATAAAGCGTCTTGCGAGTGAATTAAGAAGAGAAAGTTATTCAAATTAAGACGTGGAGTGCAGGATTAATGGACTATATAATTCACTATAATACATCATCATAAATGCAAGAATAAGATTATTACAGGCCGTACACTGCATGATAAAAACAATGGCAAGTAGTATTAACAACAAAACTTTGCAATACATAAAGATAAATGTTTAAGGGACTTTTCTTCTGAAATTGCACACTCTTCACGTACTGTTATTCAAGCAAAAGTGTTGTCAATCATTTGTATTTTGCTAAACTGTATTGTGCACTATATCAAATATTTCCTTTTATTTTATTTATTTCGCAGGTAAGCATCTTGATGAGTTAAAATTTTATTCTAAAAATTCTTTAATTTTGTTTATATTATCTGCCTGTAATATTAATTAAAATGCCTTATAAAACGTCCTGTATTCACTAAATTATCGGTTCGAAATTTTAAATTATATTTTTAAATCCATTCAAATTGGAATCAATATAAGCTAAATTTGATACCTTTGAAATGTGCTATATATTTGTAAGAAATCGACGAATGGGTCTCCTCTCGATTGCTACAATATAGCATGCCTTGAAGAAGAGCGAAGAGCATCGTGGATCTGTATCTCAACACTGTTCAAACTTTGATGCATATTTAAACGTTTTCGCAAGATCCGAATTATCGCAATAGTATAATAACTAATCTCTTAAGTTTGATGTTCTGAATTCATATATACACAAAAAGACCACTGTATTGTCACTTATTTACGGAATTCGTTAAAACTGGATACAAATCTACAATTTTTGTATCTCGAACCTTTCATCGTTGAATTATCGTGTTTATATGCACACAGTATTGACAGAAAGACGAACAAACTTTTATTGGCTGGTGCCTTTTAAAATTTTATGCACACCTCTACTATTGACATAATAATCACGTGTCGAATTTCATTCACACAATTCCGTAGAATCACAATCAAATAAATAATTGTTTTGGAATTTAAATAGCTCTAATATCGCGAATCACCTAAATCTTGAGCCGGAATTTTTTCAGAGACTACACTACGAGAATTAGGAAGGCAATTAATATATATTGCATTTCTTATTCTCGCATCATATTATTTGATATATATTATTATGGTTAAAGCAAATTTAGTAGCAAGATATTTCAGTGTAACTTTGCATAGTTCATATAGAGTTCTTTCTGCTGTCTTCTTCCAGATGCGTATCTTTTTGTACTTTTATTTCCATTTTTTTGCACCAGAAAGTAAAAAGGAAACAAAGTCGTAAGATACAGTGCAGTTAAATAACCCGTCGCCCTAATCAGAAAACAAAACACCTTCGTCATGAATTTATTTCGCTTTCACACTTTGACTGCCATGAGCATCACCCGTGGGCACACCATCTCTCTAACTGTACTAAACTATCTTTCTAATTAGATGACCCCTTCTTTACTATAACTGATATACAGCAAAGAAGGGGCCATCTAAGGCCGTCTGAATCTTAGGCTTGAGCCGAAGCTTTGAATGTTATAAGATTACTTGTATGTGGATGTGGTGTGAGCTGACACTGGTCAGTAACAAATATTGTTTTGGTGCGAATGAAGCAAAGGTTAACGGCCGAGGTTGTAAAGTTCTTTTACCAAGTTCCCTATTTAACATGCTAATAAAAAATATTCAATCAACCGTTACATAAAATATTTTGATGACAAGCTCAAAAGTAAGTATGTCTAAGTATTTTTGCTCAGAATTACCCTTTGCATTTATGATACAACTTATACGAATCTGATGGAACAGCCTTTCTTTCGTGTGGCGGTATTTTCAACTTCAAATCCATATTCCACTGAAGATTTGTCATTACGAATGGAATAGTATAAACTATGTCCACGAAAGACAATCTACTTTTTTATGTGGAATGCTTAGTGCTTCCCTCTTCTCTTGGTTTGGTTTAAAATCAAAATATTAATTTTGGCAAGCCTCGTATAGCTTTGAAAGGCGTGAATTTTCAAAGTAGCTTCAAGATAAAAATGGTATATTCTTAATGCGTGTTCGTGAGAAGCTCCCCTTCACCTAAAACTTCCTTACAATACAGCCATTTGATAAAATTTACAAATACTGCATCGCTCATAAATAAATGCATTAATTGAAAAAAAATAAAAACGCATTATAAATAAATGACTTTATCAAAATGGTAAGCTTTAAAAAGTAATGCGTATCTTTTAAAAACGTATATTGCTTTTTATATAAATTCTCACTCTTCTACTGTTCCTTTCAGTATCCTGAGACGACCACTTTTCGACGAATCTATTTTATTAAGAGGTGAAACGCGAAAGGATGTGCGCGTTTCCGGAATTAACTTTATAGCTAAATGTAAACATCTCCTCTTTCATCTTTCCTCTCATCCCTATCTTGCCGAATTAAATTTGCCCTAACGCATGCGCAAAAGCGTGGAGGGTTTTAGAATCCGTGCGCAAACAATAGCATGCTTTAAATAAGACTAAATGCTGAAATTGAATTTCAAGTTTGAAAAACAGGAATTTGATAAGTTTCGTTTTGGTATATGTGTAGCAGTCAGCATAAAGCATTCATTGTAATGATGTAAAGGAAACAAAAGTTATCGGCCGAGGTAATTATGAAAACAGAAAATAATTTCAAAGACTAGATAATTAAATCTGGAGTTAAATCTGAAAATCAAAATAAATAAATAATTATAAACTCTAAAGAATCAAAATAAGGCATCTTTAGAATTTAATATTTCCCTTTGATGAATGTTCTACCTTAAATATTATAAACCCGCTTCAGTTCATACAGATTTACACATAATTTAGAATAGCCCTTGTTAATGTTTTGAGTGGATATTTGTCTGAATTATTTCTTCATAAACCACATTCGAGGTGTCTCACAGTTGGAATATGTAGTTAGGAAAGATCCTAGAAATGAAATTTACGAATATTTGATTTTCATTCAAAATGTATGGTAATTTAAGAAACATAGGAAGCGAAAGGCTGAAAAATTCTTATCTGTATTCGAGAAATAGAGAACAATTGGCATAAATTATTTGTTTGGCAAAAATGCCAAGTAAAGAGGAGCAGCGTCATCAAAAGCGCGTTTATCTGAGATACTGCAATAACAGTATGGAATATTTAATGTACGAAATAATTTCTAGATATTTAACATAAAATAAGAAATCTCAGTTTTACGTACACAATTTGAAAATGCAATACACATATTTGAATTTCATGGATTCATACATTTCAGAGAATCCCAACGTTTGAAATATGCATTTACTTCCTATAGGGAATAGCCTAATACTTTTTCATATAAAATATTTTAAAGTGAAAAGAAGATAATGTTATAAAGAATGGGACAAGCAATACTAATTCTATTAGGGCAGTTATTTAAGATATCAATATATATATATATACGTGTGTGTGTGTAGTAGTAGTGACGAACGCCTGATGACGAGAGCCATCTGCTGGCCAATAGGTGTTGATGCTTGTTAGACGGAGTGCAGACGAGATGGGTCTGAACCAAAGTCAAGACGTGTGAGATGAGACTGGTCTCTGAACGAAAGACGCGACGTAACATGTGAATTAATCCTGCGACGTATTCGACGAAATCTATTTAATGTTCATTTCTTTTGTTAATGTAATTGTCCGTCCTAAATGTAATTAAATGTGCGTGATTCTAAATAGTAGTGATTCCTGAGTCCTATATATATATATATATATTACTAAACTTTACTTTCTCTTTTTTAGCTATTTAAACTGTTAAAGCTATTTTAATGATACAATTTATCTTTCCAAGTTATTCAAAAGAACATTTCCTTATGATTTGAACAATATTAACAGTTTTGTTTTTGGTTTAATTTCTGTTTTATTTATTTTTGGATTTTCTTATAATTCCTCTTACTATTAAAAATATTAAATATATTATCAGATTAAAATCAAAATACGATCTTAACTTTCTCTTACCATTAAAAATATTAAATATATTATCAGATAAAAATCAAAAGTCACTTAAAAATAAAATGTCTACTGTTAAATGTTTAAATTATAATATAAATTTGTATTATTTCAAGAATTTTTGCTAATTCGGAAATACTGAAATGTTAAAAAAAATTTACATTGTTTTATTTAAAATCAAATTGATAAAATATTTTGTAGCATGAGAAAATGCACGATGAAAAAAATGAGAACACAAATTCTACGTTCATTTAAATGGCATGTACAATATTTTTAATTTTTTTTTAACATCTCAAGGATACTGTAGAATATAACACATGTACGGTTTGATAGAACTGCTACGTTAGGGACAAAATTCGATGATTTTCAATTCAATACATTTTCATTAAAAAAAATTCTCTTTTAACATAAAACATGTTTGCACACTCTTAATTCTACATTATTTTGTCGGATTGAAAATAACATAATTGTTAAAAAAGAAATGCAATATGATCTTATAGTAATGAAAATTAAAGTATTTTTTTAAAAAACAGAATAAAAAAAGTTTAATAGAAAAAATAAAAAATATGAAGTTAACTTAAATTTCGATTTGTTTAACACATAGATATTGTTTTAAACTGCAATCATTTATAGAATTTTGCTGAACGCACGGCTTATAGAAAAAATTTGCTATGTTTGAAACAGAATTCAATGATTTTGAATCCAATGCGATTTCGTAAAAATAAAATTTGTTTCGTGTTTCCTTCCTGTTATTTTAAAGAAAATTCCTGAGAAATAAGATGAAATAACTTTTTGCAAGAAAATTTCGTTTAAGGTATACGAAGAAGGGCTTGACAGAAAAGATCCAAACTATTTCGAAAAAAAAAACCGTTTTGAGCAGAATCAAAGAATTATTTGTTTCACTTTATACAAGAAATGCTTCCATTTTTATGAGAGAAAAAGAATATTTTTGAACGAATAAAATTATAAAAAAGTTATTTTGATCATTTTATTAGTTATAAAAAATTTCTTCCGATGATCAGAGGTTATTATTTATTTTATTTAACTTTTATTTATATAAATTGTTTGTGAAGACAGAATTGCATAATTGAATTATTACATAATTTCTGATCTGTTAGAGCTCGGAATTTCTGTACTGCTGAGTTTTTCAGAACATAATTTAAGAGAGAGAGCAATTAAAAAATGACTTTTCATTAGTGTACTACGAAGCAGAAAATATTTTCTCAAAATTCTAAAGGTCAAAACAAATGTCTCAAAAAGGCGGGAGCTGAAAATAACATGATAAAATTATGAAATTTAAATTCCATTCTTAAACATTCTTCAAAACAGAATTTATACTGAGAATGGAATTAAAACGCTTTTACTTAGAATATATATATCAGCGCTGCCAAAAATTCTGTAGACTGATCCGTGTTTTCAAGAAAAATAACATTACGAAACTCCATTGTTTCAGCAAATTCAAAAAGCGCTGACTAAATATAATAATAGAAATCTAATAGCTACTTTCGTTGAATTTATTCGTTTCATTTATCTACTGTCCATATTCAACGTTTATGAGTGCACTTTTTCTGTACCGGTCCTTTCTATATCCAATAATGAGTGAATATTCGATTTAAACGCAAATCGTGGTCTTAACTCGTAATCTTGACATCAAACAGCACGCATCGGAAATCTCATCCGGGTCTGCGCAGCAGCACTTGTCACTCATTAGAGTGGATGCGAGTTGACTTTGCATCTCACAGTTGTTTGAATAAGCTCCCCCTGAATTCCATGAATATTTAATAGCGGAACACTCAACTCCCTAGACTGAAATACCTGAGTTATGTCTCAAAATTTAGTGGTCGCGCCTAATTGAAATATTCAGGAAGGGAGAATGACTCTCGAAATATGCTATTTATTCACCTTTCAGTAACGTATGAGGAGATTTGTTATCCGGCGTTGAGGCTAGATTGAAGATAAGTATTTTGCAGGGTTAGAGTGGTTTGAGCGATGGATATAAGCTGTTAACTCTTTCCGGTTCAAATTATATATAAAAAATTGTAAGTGTCATAAAGCAAACAGTAGAAAGAATTCGTGCTTCATTTTTTTACCTAATACAAAGGAATTCATCAATAGCTTCCAGTTTAATTAATTAAAATTATTTGTTTACTAATCCATTATGTACAAATTGTGGCTCTAACTAGGCCTTCGTAATGAATTTCCTAATACAAATTGAAAGAAGAAATGCGCAGAAAAGACTGGTGACATAAAGAATATCAGTGAATTTGAAATGATCACGCATTTCGTCTGTTAAATGGATTCTTAAACATTTCTTTTTCTGCAATAAGGCTCAAAACTGAGAAATCTGCAAAACTTATGGAAGTTCTCGAAAGACAAAACTAATGTTTTCAAACAGTGGTACAGATATTTTGAGTTACGCCATCTCCATGCTAATGCAATCTTCCTGTAACCATTACATTTGAAATTAAGGATGTTCTCAAAAAACTCTTTGGAGGAATCTAAGTTCTCCCTTTAACTGAATGTGCCATAGATAGCGGGACTTAAATGTGCACTAGACACATATGTAAGAGGAAAATTGACAGGTGTTGCATCAATCCTTTCAAAAGATTGGAATAAATTATATTCAAAATTATTATCAAAAGAGTAGCATATATTCATAAACATCTTCAGGCGTATAAGGCGTAATATACATCTACCTTTGATAGGTATATAGAAGCGATCAAAATGTTTTCAAATGCAAATGAATAACGGCATTTCAAACAAAGTAGCAAGGAATGTCATAAGTGCAACTAGTCAGAACTGTTTTTATTCAATTAATTGTTTTTCAAAGTGCAGGACTCATTATAGGCGCTTAAAATTTTCCCTCAAGGTAAACGTCAGGTACAGGGGGTGCTCCATCACGATAAGGCTCACATGTCCGTTCTATTATGAAAGATTCCATATGTCCATTCTATTATACTGTATAATATTCTCCGTCCATCCAAGCCGGCAACCAATTCTCCAGACTTGAATGATTTCTTTGGAGAGGTCTGACCACGCCCCTTCTATAGGCACACAATGCCGAAACAATCACGTTCCCGAAATCTTCACGCCCCTTCTTTGTATGAGCAATGAGGAAAGGCAAAACTACGTAGATGAATTATATCGAAATAAATTCCAAATAAAAGGGTTCTTTCTGTATTAGTTCTTCCGTTTTAACCCTTTAAAGGGTCATTTTTTTTCTAGTCATATCATGTTAAAATATTTTTAGGCTTGAAATTAGAATAAGAAAAGGAATTCATTTAGCTTATTAGATGAATTTAATTTGATTAATTAATTAATTTGGTTAAGTAAGAATTAAGTAACAAATCAAGACACATTATTTTGTGTAAGATAAAGAGCTGAAGCATCTAAGTTTCTGACTTACTAAAAAAATTTGTCAGAACTTATGTCAACCTACATAATTTCATATAAATATTGATAAATTTGGTGGGAAGCAAACTTCCCACGGCCTTAGAAAGGGTTAAAATAGGTTCTGGATTTTTTTTAAATATCGTAGCACAAGGCAATTCCAACTGCGGCATACAAATTACTTCGGAAAATAGAAAACAGAAAAAAAAAATCCAATCATATATTGAAGCATGACCAAAGGGGCAAGCCGGATAAGCAAGAGTGCTTATTATTAAATTTAGATTGGTTGTTTAAATGCTCCGACTGGGTCTGGAGTGCATACAAGAGAGTTCTTTCTTTTTTATTTCCCATACTGATACACTTTCCCAAAGGATGCACAGATTGACACGAATCGGTGGAAAAACTTTCAATAATTTAAGCATGCTGAAATGGCGGACATATAAAATTCTCTATTAGAATCGTTAAACTGGTGCAAATGCGGGTATTCTCGAAAGATCTGTTTCGTCTGTTCTGAAACGAGCACAATTTTAAAAAGTTAAAAATTAGTTCTGAAAAATTAATTCTGAAAGTTGGCGGGTAAAGACATAATATTCGAGAGTCAAATAAAGATTTTCCATCCGTTATAAGGTGTCATTTTTGTATTTACAAACTCATCTGGCTGGTCTTTTCTGTTCTGACGTTTCTATTAATAATTTTTTTTGAGTACTATATTTTAAACCACCTATATAAACGAAGAAAGAACTTATTTATTTTGTAACTTTGAACATAAATCACGCACAGATTAATATTATTAATATTAGAATTATTATCAATAGCAATTTAATTGCAGAAAATAATAAATACGCCGTCTGTAATACTAAAAATTTCATTACTTTTTTCAGTGTAATTTTCAATCGTGGAATACTTTCATTTCTTAAAAGTTTCTCTAATTTCATCAAATAATTTTAATTATTAAGAAAATTAAGAAGTAAGATCTCTGTAGGACAAATGATACTATGCGTTTATCTATATAATGATGTAGGAAGTATTTTTTTCAAAGGTAGCAATACAGATTTACAAGTATTTTATTTCGAAAATTGTAATTTTTAGAGAATTTTTATTAAATGAAAGTTTTAGTTTTCGTAAACGAATTTCCGTGAAGATGAATTTCATACTGGATTAAATTATAAAATTAAATATTTTTTCCAATATTATAATTGATATCATCAATTTTTTTCGGTGCAATTTTCAAACGGTTGGATACTTCTTTTCATTTTTACTTAAAAATTCCTTTCAAATGATTACTTTCTTAGTTCTGACAGTTTTTGCAAAATCAGAAACAACTAATGTGTACTTAAATGTGCGACTTCGATATTGTAAATGCACCGTTAATTGAAAAAGAGAGCTACTATTCGTTACGTGATACTTTTACGCATTCACACAGACTAAGAACATTTTAAACAACAAACATATAATACGAATTCCAAAATGAATATAATTGAATATTCTATAATAACAAACGTTTCCGTCTTTTGTGACTTTGCTCTTAGTTCCTTCTAATTCTAAAAAAAGTAGTTCTTTCATACACAACACTCCTTCTTCCACTTTTCAATGCTATCTTCAATATCATTTACAATTCTTTTCAGCCATCTATACATTTCAAGAGATCTTATCACAAAGCTGAAAAAATCGACCACTTCCTGCACCGATTTTATTCATGCATTCAGGAAGAAAAACTTATGAAACACATATACCAGAATATGTATGAAATACCTAAAACTGCATTTCCTTTCTACAGCTATATGCTTAATGTTTTTCCGGGTTCTTACTGAAGAAGATAAAAATGCCCATGTGGTACTAGAAGTATTTTATGCTCAAAGAGGTTAAAAGTCCCAACTAGAAGTTTCTCTTTTTAGTGCCTGTCTGGGAGTGTCGTAGCTTCTTGGTGCCATTCTGTCTACCTATAAGATTCTTCAAGCAGACCGACTCTCTCGCTCTCAATCATTTATGAAATAAAAAAATATATATATTTAAAAAAAATTGAAAAAAGAAAAACAGCTTAGAATCAACAAAGGGACGAGCGAAAGAGGTCTGAATAGCAACAAAAAGCTTCAATGAGATTTTCTACCGAAAACTGTATCAAATTTTTCGAAGCATGTTGAAATTTCCTTCCCTGGGTGTGTCAGGGGAAAAGAGAGGGAGAGATAGGCTTACGTTGAGGGATGAACAACAACAACAAAAAAAAATTATAGGAATGGAAGGAGGAGGAGAGAAAAAAAATGGAATGAAATGGAAAATAAATAAAAGCTGAAAAGAGTGTTTTTGTTTTCTTCCGGTTTAATATGAACGAAAGGGGATTTCTACAAATTCGTCCATGTTATTGGATCGATGGGTGGAGTGTGAACTTATCAGTATCGTAACATCTTAGAAAAGCATTATATAATATAACATATTGTATCACACTGAGAAATAAATGCGATTTGCAGTTGTATTACAAAGTTTAAAAAGCCATTATTTAGTTGTGTTTGGAAAATTTATAACAAATATATGCTTAAATTTGATTTACATTCATTTCCATTGGGTCCGCCTTCCACTGAAACTTTATATTTCAATGCAAATTCTATTCTATTCTATTTTAATGAAATATTTCATGAATCGGCAACCAGAGAGTTTAAGCCCCGATTCTCGATAAATCTCTAGTAAAATTCAAATATTTCACTGATTTTTAACCCATTTAAATAGTTTTAATACTTTTAATTATATGACATATTCCATTTAAATCGAGTAATAACAATAAAGAATTAACACAATTATTGCTATTTCTATCTACATAAAAATGTTTAAACATTTGAAGTACCTATATCCAACTGATTTTTAGTTTTCAAATTAATTTCTAGATTGATTGATTTAAAAAAAACTGAGTACAGTGATTTGCGAATGAAATAAATTGGTTAAGATAAATAAGTAATCTTTATTCAAACAATGTGGTCCATTCACGCGATCACATTTTTGTCCATCAAAAGGATTCTGAATTCACCTTGCTTTATCCATTTTATGACTCACATGCATTTTCTACCTGCAAGATGCTCAAAATATTCCAAAAAGAAATCTATAGGGCTTGCAAATCTTTGCCAACTAATCAGAAATAATGAACCGTTTTCAAAAACTGATAAACTGTGGTGAAAATCTTAGAATATATTTCGATTAATTAAAGATATTTCAGTATTTAAAAATATAATTCTTTTTTCTCTCATCTTACTTAATCAGTCATTAATAAAAAAATTAAATTCAGAAAACCGTGGGAAGAAATTCTTTACATTGGTAAGAATTTATATATATATTAAAACCGACGCCTTTGTTTGAAATTTAAAATAAATTCTAATATAATAAAAAGAATCCCAAGGTAAGAATCTATGATGATAAGAAATGAAATTCGTTAGAAAGCCTCGTCGCAAGACAGGTTAAAACGAATTGAGTGGCTGTGGCAAAGGGAGTGCAATTCTACAAATGTGTGCCCTTAAATTTGTCTAGGAGATCAATAAAACACAGTTACAACCCTCCTATCTTCCCTACAGAAGGTAAAATACAGGAAAATGTCTTGGGTTGATGGTATCAGTTACAATAATATATTAAATTTTATTATATAATGTGTAGTGTAGTGCGCTACAGATTACCCTAAGTGGATATATCACGAGAACGCCCGGGATTTAGATTACCCTAAAACGTTCGCCAGTATCGTTTCGACACCGCAATATAAAATATATGAAATAATTGTAATAACTAAATAATTGCAGAGACTACTGATAAGTAGGGTTTAGTTGCAAGACTTTTTAATATTATTTCATGTAATTATCATATATTCTGACCCTTTATATCATAAAAAACATAACAAAATAAATTATATAATCTTATAAATTAAGATAAAACAATAATATTCATAAATGTTAGTATAAGCAAAATCGTAATTTTTGTGAAAATACAAGTTTTTTTTATCCTTATTTATCGTTTTTATGCATAATATTTTGTACATACCTTTTGTACATATGCATAATATTTTGTACATTTGCAACGGATACAGCCATATTCAATTTTTCCTGTATATTTTCCGCACACCATTTACATGGAAGAAACACACATTTGAGGCACATTTTGTACTGTACAATGTCAATTTTGTCCTTTGAAGAAGATGAGGCTGGTATCCAAATGGAAGCAGCATATTCAAGAAATGGTCTTAGGAGCGAGGTATAAGTATTAAGAAGAGTTGTCGGTCTTGAGCCCCAAGATTCACCGCACAGCCTTTTTAAGATGTTAAGGGCCTTAAAACGACTTAACATCTTAAAAAAGTCATCCTGCTCTTAAACGAAATAACTAAGGCCCAATGCATTCTCCAATGGATTCCGGCACACATCGGTATCGAGGGAAATGAGAAGGCTGATATCCTGGCCAAGGAGGCCCAAGAAAACCCTCAACTTTCTTACAGCCTGACCCTGACTGATGCTGATGCAATAGCCAGCCGCAAACTACTTCCTGCTTCTTTTCAGAAGTACTCCATCCCTGCCCTAAATTGTGATCGTACTATATCCACAACCATTGCTAGATTGAGGACTAAACACTTCAGGGAAATGAAAATATTTTCCGATGACCATCGAAGCTACAGAAGTTGTCCTCACTGCATTGATACTGAGCTCTCCCCCGACCCTATCTTTGATTGCCCAGCCATTTTGTCCAAGCTCTTCAAGATCCATCTCGATTCACCGCATCAACTTCTCTACTCTACTCAGGTTATTGAGGTGGCCAAACACTTTTACATGTAGACACTTGTATGCAGACTTAGATGTAGACACTTTTGGACAGATCTAATCCTATTGCACTACTGGACAAGACAACAACAACACATTTTTTAGTTGCATTTCCATTACACTCTTAAATTTTGCACTTATTGCATTTTAGCGAATTTGTAATTCTTTAAATTCAGTATTTATTGCTGGAATATTATCAATTTCATCTGCACTTTCTTCAGATTTATCGCAGTCACTTTCACGCAATCTTATGTCTTCATCGGATTCTAAATTAAAACAAGACAGCTCACAACCAACCGATTCATTCTCAGAAAGCTCTCGCAACAAATTAGCAATTTCATCAGGGCTTAGATCTTTTCTACGAGCGAGCGTTTCAGAGTGCCTGCTCAGCACAAGGTTCGAAAATCGAATGAAAATTTTTTATGAGCAGATAAGTAAATGCTGTGTAACGAAACACTTAAACACAACAATTTTAGAATAATTGATTCAATTTTCAAACAAATGTGAGATAGTACTTTTGGAAGTTTGTTTTACTTAGAGAGCTATCGTTTGTTGAACGACTGCAATTTATAATGATAAATTGCCTTGGTGCCGAAACGATACCAGCGGAAGTTCTAGGTATATTTAGTTGCAAAGTCTCACCTATTAACCTAGAACCACAAAACTTATTCTGTGTAATCAACATGGAGAATGATTAAAAGTCACAAAAAAATTTCAACAAAAGGAGAACAAACCAAAAGGCTCCGGTGTCATATCTACCCTAAGTTCTAGCTATATACAGATCAATATAATTTTTGATATCAAAAGAAAGTCTGTAGAATGTAAGAGGTATGCATAGACTTTAGATCCATACAGTAAATCTTTACTACCATATATTAATTAAAGTCACTTTTCTTTTGAATCAATATTTAAAAAAATCATTCAATTCATTAAAATTATCTTTTGCATATCTCGTGATCTGAGCAGATTAGTGAGAACTAAATATGTTTTCATTTATTCATCAGATATTATGTATAAACAAAAACTGTTTCCTTTAACAGTCTGTATTTTAGATTCCTTTCTTTTTTTTTGATGATCACTGAAACGAATTTATCCATATGTTTATATGATTCTAACGAAGATTAAAATTCATAGATTGTATGAATGATCGCTCCTAAACATATATTTCTGACTTTTGATTTCTATTTTGCTATAACGCTAATCAAAAATAAAATCATGAATTAAACAAAATGACAAAATGATTTGTGTCATTTCTTTTCCGAGCTCAACAGAGAATTTGTTTCTGTCATTTGAAAAGAACATTATTTTTATAGAAACAGGAAGATTTGTAAATTTTGAAACTAACCTAAATCTATTTTAAAATAGTTTTAAAATTTCACACATCTTATTAGCAATTAATCTATTTTTTTTTGAAAATTTTATCTATTATAGTTGAGTAATATTTTATTATATTGCTGAGCAGTAAAGTAAAAATATTGTCCAATATGTTTATTCTACAAGCAAATTTATCCAATTATAATGGAAAATCTAATCTTTGTCGTTTAGTGATTTCTTTATGAAAAAGATATTCACACCAAGAACAATTAAATAAATATTTTTTCCGTAACGGAAAAGATTATCTTATTTTGGTTATAAATCTAATTTTTATAAAAGGGTGAGAGGAAAATGATATACCAAAATTTCGATTTCTTAGATATCATTTAGGAATCATCGATTAAAATTCAGATACTTTAAGAGTATAATGTTTGTTTACTTCGAGGAACATTTAATAATTCATGGGGAATTTTGTCAATTTGTAAAACAAAATTCCTGATGGCGTTAAATGAAATCCTCTTGCTCATTTCATAAAAAGAACTTTAAAAAATAGATAAAAATAAACTAAAATAGAAGTGGTTCCAGAGAAGAAAATAATTTTATTCAAGTCAAAATAAAATAGAATATAAAAAATAGCATCCGTGCTCTAAAAGACTATTATAGCAAAAATATTCCAACAGAATTCTCCGGCATTTTAACCCTGGCATCAAAAATATTAATTATTTAGAAAGGGAAAGGGAGAAAAGATATAATTTCAAAGTCAGTTAATAACCTGTAAAAAGAGAGAATTTCGAATGACTGCGCCGCGTACCATAACCCGCAGATATTCTCATTTGGGAAGATACTAAAACTGAAGCATTCTAATTTTTTGCTGCCATCAGAAAATTCTGGAAAGAATAAAATTGCCTCGGATGCATTTTGCCTTGTTTTCTTAGATCGATCGGGTAATGAAAAGGGTTTCAGGTCAAAAGAAAATTACCCTGGCTGTTACGTTTCGAACAGGAGTTTTGAATTCGTAATATCAGTGCTTCGTAGCAGCTGGATGAAAAAAACTTCTGGAGCACTTACACGAGGATTATTATTAAAAACGAAAAAGAACTGGAAATCAAACTTTTTGGTGATGTTTTCTTTTTGTTCAGAAACAACTGAAATACCTCAGAGAGTTAGAAGTTCCTTCAGCAAAAAGTTTCCTCCAGACCGCTCATTCCTTTTCCCTGCAATCCATTCTTTTGACAAGCCGAATTGTTGAAAAGGGGAAATTTTTGTGCTCCATTGCAATCTATTATTTTCGAAGAAATTTTAAATATAACCGCCATGGGAAAAAATGAATAATACCCGGAAAACAACGCACTGGTTGTAGTCTGCTACTCAGACGTTTAATCAACTGTATTCTTCGTCTGAATTAAAAGCATTCATTTCGAAGATTTCCGGAAGATATACAAAAATTATTTCTTTCGAGGAACATTTTTGGAAATATCAAATGTTAAATGAAAAAGAGTTTAATACTGCGTAGATAACTGGTACTCTATGCATGTCATTGATAGATTTTGGCTTTGAAGTATTGAAAGAAGTTTCGATTCATGTTTTGATTAGGTCATTCTGAAAACCTATGAAATGTCATTAAATAGTTTTCAATTTAATTCAACATCCATGAAATATGCGAAAAAAAAAACCCAAAATGTTAGGAGTAGATTATATTCTTTTAGTCAAATATTTGTTGCATAGAAAGAAAAGAATATTTAGTTAACAAATGGATATAAAGGTATTCTTATACATAATATTATAGCTTAAAAAGAAACTTTTGTTCTGTTTACAAGTTTAAGAACAGGGCGTGAAACCAGTATAACAAGATATTTTAATTCAAAATGATTTAGAAAAACATCAAATTTTGAAAGATAAAATATGCGAAATCCATGCAAATGCAGTAATTGAAATAAATTTAGATACAGATTCTATCAAAATTTTGATGATTCAAGGACAGGCATTATGCTTTCAACATCTCAAATATAGTTTGTAATTTATACTCTGTTTTAATATGAAAGCAACGAGTGACAATGTAACTTTGGTTGAAACCGCTCCTAGTCTAAATGTGTTGGAATCAACAAAGTTGATGATTAAATTCCATTAATTTCAAATGCATTATATCATAGTAATAAGCAATGTATGCTAATGGAAATTCAAGTACAAATTATAATACACTAGTGAACAATTGTTAAAGAAGATAAGAAATAGCTCTACATTACATAAATAAGTAAGCCGGTTTGAATGCATAATGAAATAAAATAATTTTACAATTTTACAATATTACAATAATAATAATTTATTGTTTTCTGAAATCCAAAAAGTTTTGTAAATTATTCAAAAGACAAAATGGCCATTTTGATCTGAATACGTAAAAGAATAAAAGGTGAATTACCTTTATTAATGAAATTAACACATCAAATATTCCTTGCAACTCACCAAAGACGGTTAATCTACAAATAATTCTTGACTGATCATAAAAACTTTGCCCTGTAACACAACTCATGAATTTATTCTATTTCATAAAGAAATTCGTTTAACGAAGATTGCAGTTATTTATTTAGATAAAATGTTTGAAATAAAGATGGCAGTCAATTATTGGAGTTCCGTTCATTTTGTATAAAATTCCATCAGCTTAGCAGATGAAATGAATTCTAACTGGCATCTAAAAAATTAATCTATTAAATGTTGGAGAATTAATCTATTAATCATCGGAGATTTTGAAAATTATACTTATTTAGCCTGAGTACTAACATTTTTAAGTGATTGAAGCATAAAATATCAAACAAATACTGCAGCAAATAAAATGAAGTGATTGTTTCTAATCTTTTAAGCATTAATCACTTTTTGACAGTTACTTTTCAACTAGATGTATTTCATTTCAACAAAACCATTTTAGCTACTGATTTCCAATCTTTTGTCCAAGCCGATTCGTTTTTCAGAGCCGATTAAAAAAAAACATTTGCAGATCAAAATGTAAAAATCAGGACAAAAGATTTCTCTAGTAAGAGTTTCAAAAAAATTGAATAATCTTTTCGGAAGAGTGGAATTATGTCATTCATTTTAACGAAATAAACATTTCAAAGAAATAAGGAGGGAAGGGGAAAAAAGCAAGCTCATTAAATACCCAAACGTCAATTTATCTTCGTATCTCGACATTTTGTTAAAAGCTAAAGGACGGATATCAGGTTTCCGTTACAGCAGCAGCAAATATTTTTCTTGCTTCTGATCGTGAGAGGTCGCCTCGTGATTTAGGTATTTTAATTAAATTACACATTGATGCGCCACTGTCTTTTTCGCCTGCACTATTTTTATTCTCTTCTATATTTAACTAGTTCTGTAAATTAAAATTCTGTCGAGGACCATGTCACCGTGATTAAAAATACAAGGACGTAGGGTGAGAAGTTCCTGAACCTAAATGTATATAATTAAATACCGGTGACTGGTCATTAAATGACAAAGTAGGAATCTGTCCTCCATTTTGGGTCATTCCGAATATTACATAATATTATATTTTGAAATTCGTTCACATTAAAAATATTTGATTATCTTAAATGTATTTTTATAATTTATTAATAAGATTTATTAACTGTTTAATATGTTATTTTTGATTAATATAGTGTAATTCAAATATAAATACAAAATTCATTAAAAATTTATAAACCATCAATCTTTTTTTAATATGCCTTTCTGATATTTAACTTTCCATATACCTTTGTTCAGAAATAAGAAAAGTTTTTTTGCAAAACGGTATGCGAAAAATATGGTTATCGTAAATATAGCAAAAGCAACAAATTAAATACCATCATTAGAATTGAAATCAAACATCATACTCTCATTCGGCCTCGATATTTCGTTACAAAACGAATTAGATTAAACTTTAAATCATTCACACAATTTTATGAACAGCTTCATTATTCTCCTCTCGACTCACCGTTTCCTGTACTTTGGCTAACAAAACCAAGCGTGCATTTAGTTATGTATTTTGCTTCCCTTTGTCTGGTTAGTTTCAAATCTGATAGCGACCAGAAGGCTTATTGCTTTTTTATGTTATCATCTTAACATGTGCATGGACAGTGAATCATTTGATAGATCATTTTACCTTGCTATAATTTTAAATTAATGCATTCGCGTGTACTAATACAAAAATAATCAACCACTTGACAAATTTGGAGATTCACAATTTAGGCGATAAACCAGCGGGAGTCGTCTCCCGAAAACTGCCTCGCATGCTTTCTAATGAAGGTTTTATTTCAGAGAACGCCTTGCATGACAATGGTGCACAGTAGTTAAGAAATAATAATCTTTGGTATGATCACAGGCTATGATCACTGTCATACGTTTAACAGTATCCGAAAAAAGAAATGTGTGTTTTAGATGTGTTTTTCACAATTTATTGATACCAAAATTTAAAGTAGGATTACACTTGTAATCGCAAAATTACATATTAAATTTGATATATTTAAATCATTGCGTTTATAAATATATTTACATGCTTCTCAAAATAAAGACGGATAGACGGCCAACTCTTTGTTGAATTTGGTCGAAAATTGAACAACTATCTACATTAGAAATGACAAATCAATGTAAAATTTTTTATCTATCTAGCTCTCTTTGTTTTTGTAGTTACCGTGTTCACTTACATTCTGACAGCCAGAGAGACAGACTGCTTCAGAGCGAATTTTGCTTGATAGAAATCTACACATTTGACTGCACAAAAAGTGCATGGATTTACATAAAGACCGTCCATTAAATTTATTCCGTCTAACTCAAAACGTTTTTATCTTTGCCACGGGCAGACAGGCGATATTTTCCAAAAATAAGTTTTCAGAAGGTCTAAAACGCGGAGATTCATCAGTCTGGAGATCAGATTTTTTGGATATTGTAACACTTTCTCGTATCTCTCATACACTTCGTATATGAGAAGGCACACTTTGACATTTTTAAAAAAAAAAATAGTGTCAAGTTTTATCCATTGGGCCTCTTGCCTTTTTGAATTTATTTTCCCCCCAAATGCATATACAAAAAGACAACTCTTATCACTGCCACATGTTACCTTGTGATCGAATTTTTTTGGACGCTTACAACGCTTTTTCCATTTATGCTTTGTATAAGGATAAGTATAAAAAGTGGCTCTGTCTGCATTTCGTTTATTTCGGAAAACAGTTTCATTTCATATTCCTTTTATTTCAAATTAAGATGAATGAATACCCACGTTTAACTACATTTGTTATAATACGCGGAGTTTTCTTTGATCTCGATTTGTAATTGAATGCGGATCTGAGGTATGACTCCGAATTCGCCGGCATCATTTAATCATTAATCAGTACTCAATATAACAACTTTGCTGAACGGTTTTCCATTTAAAGAATCTGTGTTTGTAAGCTGAAGTAAAAGAGAACGACGCGAGGGGAAAAAGAGTCTTCGTTTATTGTAGAAAGGGCTCGAGTCGCTTATGCCCATAATTTATTCAAACATTTCTATATAGGATCTTAGTTTCTTTCCGTTCAATTGGCATATTAAATAGAAAATAATAACCGCTATTTTGAGAAGCAAAACTATGAAATTGAAATGATGCTATGATTTAGATGTTTATTTTCATGGATCTTTTAGATCTTCATATAAGAACACGTCATTTATTGTTGCTTTATTCATTTTCCATTTAATGTCTCCTACCGTTAACATGAGCTATAATGCGTCATTGAAGCTCCTGTATCTTTCGAATAGTTTATCCTTTCTGCAAGGAAGCCTGATTCATTTCTTCACGAAAGATATCGTATCACATAACCAATCTAATTAAAAGTAGCAAATATTTTTATATGAAAAATAAAACAATTTTTGGTTAAATACTATTTAATTCTGTAGTTTCTTCATTATTTAAAAAAAATGATTTTTTTCTGATTTGTTAAGTTCTTAGTCCATAGGATATCGATTTAGTCATCCAAATACTACATGATCAAGAAGAAATGTGCTCTTTTATGCTTCGAAATTTGAATCATGTGCTGAAAGAAAAGAAAATATGCTCACATATTATATGCATTTATAAATTTTCAGTTAAGTGACATAAATTTCCCCCCTTTTTTAGATATCATCAACTTCACAAAAAGTAACTTATGCTACGATTAATCAACTTAATTTTGCTTCGTAATTTGTTTTTAAATGGATCGTGTATTACACAACTTTATTTGGTTTTTCTCTTTCAAAACATTAAAAAAAAAGAAATTTAACCAACAAAGTACTCCTTTCCTCCCTGTGCAAGATTTCGACAAATCTTTCTCTTTCTTTAGAGATAAGTAAATAAAAATGCTTTCAGTTACAACTTTCCTGTAAATTCCTTCTAGTTTGAGGATTTAATGAGTCATAATACCCTGCACGACAATTTCCTAACTTTAAACAGCTTTGAAAAAGCTTGAAAAGTGCTTGTAAGATTCATCATTTTTATCGCGTTGAGAAACAGAGAGAATTTAAACACATTTTAAGCTGCGTTTCATGTGTTATAGTGCAGATATGCTACTGATCACCTAAAAGTCTGTTAATTTGTGAATTTGAAGAAAACCCGATTTATTGCCTTTGGAGAATGAATTATTACACTTAATTACATTTAATATTACACTATTATTACACTAAATATCATCCAAATAACTGATCCAGATAAGAAATTTATTTATGCTCTTCAACTTCCATCTTAGTATTACATAAGTGCTTGTTACAGAATTATATTCATATGGAAATCCTTTTTTTTTTTCTGGTGAATGATAGATGAGTTATTAAATTTCAGAAGTTGCTGCTGTCATTGCACTGACTGACACATATTTAATCCGATAGATTATGTGACATATTCGCCTCAAAGCAAAAATTTGAATATTATTCATCTTTCAATATATTTTAAATATTTTTAAAAGACTCGTATAATTTTTTTACTGCCATCACATGTCGCCATGCATTTGAATAAACAGCGAGCTTCTGAAGATTTTCAAAGTCTGAGTCATTTAATATTTCTGCAGGAAAAACAGGGCTTAACTGCCGAATCGCAGAGAGAGGGAGAAATTATTAAATTGCGAAGGGTTTTCTTTCCCCTCATTTCAATAAATTTTTTCGCTATTCTAGGGGAAAGGAAATTAAATGAAAAAGTTTATGTGAAAGAAAATATATGTAACACAGATTTTTATCACTTAATTCATGCTATTATTGATTTTCCTGTCCAAATATTTTCAAACGAATGTTGTTTAGCTCAAATTATGATAATATTTCAAGTTATATTTCTCTGCTATTTGCCACAACAATTTTTTTTTAATTTTAAATTTTAAAACTTTTAGAAGTTAAGATATGCAAATTAAATCGCATTACTGTATTTTGACAGTAATGTCGCCAATCTATAATTTAGTAGAATATATTTCAACATACTTTTATGAATTTCATTACCACAGAATTTAATTTTAAGAAGCTGATACAAAAAATTACATATTTAATCGATGTAACATAACAATCAATAAATTTTTAAATTTTAGAAACATTGTCATTGGCAGCATTTATAGATGTAGAAATTATTTTTTATTTGTAAATAGCAAGAATTAAATAATTTTTTCACATGATATCGTATAAGTGGAATTTAATTGCCTTTTATAAACTATTCAATTTATTTCAAACCATTTAGTTTTAGCTAGTCAATTTTCCGAAAATTTTTAAGACACAAATTTTTTTAGACGGAAATAAATAAATGATATTTCGGAGCATACAAAACTGGGTTTGAGTTCGCCCCCTCTTCGTCGTGTCATCTCGTTTATTGTTCGCATCCGTATCCATCCGAGAAAGCGAGTGTCTGGGCTCAAAGCGAAACAGGTGTCCGCTGCAGAACTACTTCCTTCCGCGACAACCAGTTTCTACTCATACTTTTCGAACACAGTTGAGCGGGGAGAAATGTACTTTATTCGCGATCCTTTGTGTTTGTTTTTCTCTCCTCTACCCCCTCTTGTTGATTTCTTTTCGTACAATTTTTGTTTTATATTATTCCTTACATTTTTCCTCTCTTTCTCGATGTTCTGGTTTCAGTTTCAAATTTGCCGTTAACGCTTGTCAGAAATGACACTGTTCTCCCGAAAGACAAACGGAAAATGAAATTACATTTTCTTCTACGGTTTTTTTTT